>SNQJ01S0087946.1:0-33602 GCA_010110895.2 Picea sitchensis | reverse complement strand
TGAAGGAAAGGCGCATACACCTCGAGAAACGTGTTGGTACAGGGTCGTACAGTAGCATAGGCATTGCCAGGTTTGTCTGTAGTGTATATTCTCTTAGTGGACCATTTTCCCTGTTACGTGAGCCCTGATTTGACCTTAATAAAAACATCTTGTAATTGGTTTTCTCTCTGGGGTTTTTCCAAGGGTAGTTTACCCGAAAATATTGGTGTCTTGTGTGTGAGATTTTGGTTTCCTAGTTTATGCTTTCGTTGCATGTTTAGTTGATAACTTAGTTGTGCTTTTAGTATATAAAGTGATTTTATTTTGAGCTAACTGTCGGGTGCTGGGTTGAAGTGAGAAAATCAACATGGTATCAGAGCATACCAAGGGTTGTTAGAGAAAATCAACACTTCCAACTAGAAAAACACAATAAAGCAACCACAATATTCCTTTGGTTAGGGTTTATTTTGCATGCCAAGTCTAATCTTAGACAGATTGGCATGAACAGACAAAAAACCCTAAAAACAACAACATAATGAGTAGGGAAGATCCACACCTGCTTTGATACCATGTTGACATCACAAATGCAAAGAGGGAATCAAATGGAACCAAAATTCCAACCCAAAAATTTGCAGTATAAAGAGAAATAAACCAACACTAAAGAAATGCTATAGGGCTGAACCAAAAGTGCACTAGAGAGAAAAAGATACCCAAACATGAGTGCACTATACATGATATGCACAAATGCACATAAAAGAGAAATATGCCAACCACAAGAGAACGCCAAGGATTTAGTGCTTGTAGGCCTAAAACACTTGTATTAGAGAGCATTTGCTTAATGATCTAAAAAGATGATTTGGAAATGAGGTTTGAGTTGTGTATTTAAAAGATGATCTTTTAGTGGTGATCTAAAAGATGATCTAAAAAGCAGGGTACCCTCCCAATAAGAGTTATGGGCCCACATAAATGGGTTGCACTCCCCAAGAGCTACACATCAAAGTTGACTAGGTTGGTCTTAACCACACTTAGTAATACAATAAAATAATAAAGTATGGCCTTAGCCATGATTACAAGTACACTGATGATGCATATGAATGGGTCGTGACCTTATGCATAGATTATACCAATAACTGCAACAATGTAAAGGTTGATATCATTTGCCTTTAATTATGATTAGAGCCAAAGGGTCTCCACGACATTCAATAAGATCTCTATAGAGAGAATCATAACATGCCATAATTGAACAAAGCTTCCATTCCTTGGTAACTGAGACAACATGGATTTAATGAGGTGAAGAGAGCTCTACGAGAGTTTCCATATTGGAGAACCTTGAGAGTTTTGTAGGGGATGATCTAGGCTTCTCCTCTTGTTATGCATCTGGAAGTACTCTTTGAGTAGGGTGTGTTTATCCTGGCCTAGATCGCCCCTACAAAACGTTCCAGATTCTCTCTCGTACAAAGGATGAAGAAAAAGAGCGGCCTTAAAGTTGTGGGATTTGAATGCTAAAGATGGAGAATTCAACTTACCCTTCATGTTGTTGGCTTATTCATCTGTAAGATCATCTTCTAGTGAAGATTTTGTTGCAAAGGATGATGGGTCAATTATGGGAGGTGCTCATGCATATGGTTCGACTTTTGGATCTAGCTCATGTCCTATTTTTGCTAGTGGTTCTTATCATCAAGTTCAGAACTAAGATGATGGTGGTGGAGAGTATGATGATAAGGACTAATTTTTATTTTTCATTATTGATTCTTGACTTTGGACATTTTTCTATATAAATATAACTAAATGCAGGATTTTATGTTGTGACATTACGAATTTTCTCAGTTTTGCTATTCCAGAATGAGGAATCTCTATGTATTGAATCTTATATTTGTTGAATCTTTATAAATTGTAATTGAATAAAATTCTAAATGTACGAATGTATGTATTATGAATTATTGATTTGTGGTTAGTTTTTTATTGTTTTTGATGATCATTGATTATACTTTATTATAATGAATTGACAACTATAGCTATTTTTTGAATTATAATTATAATGAATTCTCTCTCTCTCTCTCTCTCTCTCTATATATATATATAATGAATTGGCAACTATAGCTATTTTTTGAAATATATATATATATATATATGGAAAAAATTGTAATTTCTATTCAAAGAGAATGGAAATCACATTCCTCAAGTGCTGAAAGCATGATACAAAAAAGGATTGAAAAGGACAAAATTTTTCCTTCCCAAAAGCTAAATATAAATTGAAGCCTCATCTATCTAGTTTCACTAAACTAAGATACGGTCCACCAACATCCCATATGCAGTCCACTTTCAAAATATTGCATCCCGGATGCATTTCTAGTACTCAAATTAAAACTTTTCTAAGAAAAAGAAATATCAACTAAATTCTGTAGCTGGCTCCAGATGTTTATCAAACCGCAAGGGAATTTGTGCTTTGGCCAACTTCCTTACAGGCTTGCAGATAAATAGCCCATCTCTTTCTCTCTCTCACACACACATATCTGTGTTGCAAATATTTCTCCCGGTATTTCCGATTTGCCTGATATTTTGTTTTCCCTTATATTTCCAATAAGTTTCTTTTGGGACCCTTGGCAATATATTCCCTGAAATGATATTTGCAACATTCATATATATATATTTTCGAGGTTACTGTTCAGGGAAAACCCCCAAGTACTTCCCTGCATTTTGAGGATGGTACCCAGGATAAACCCTAGAATCTTCAAGGTACAAGGCCGGTCAACAACAGGACTAGAAGCCATTACAACAATATATTGTTAATAGCTCAACATGTCACTTGTGAGAATTGAACCTGGGTGGGGAGGATAACAATCATTCCTCCAAACCACCCGAGCTAAACCCAATTGACTTATACACACACACACACACACACACATTGTTCACCCATGATTCCTAAATTTGGGTCCCCTGCTGCACCCACATCCGATCTACACCTGCACCTGCTTTTGTGCCCATGCACTGTGTAACATAGCTACAACATAATGGGGAATTTCTGAATGGACCATCTCGCCTCCAATTGACCATTAGCCATCCATTTCATCTCACATGAATTACAAGGTCACAAAGGATTCTCCTTTCCATCACTTACTAAACATCAACAACCTTTTCTAATTTCTATAGTGGTGCTCATCTTACCTACTACTTGTGTTGCATGTTGTTGAACACTCTGCAACTTGTCTAATCTTTAGTCCTTCTGATGCACTATCTCACATGCATTACAAGGTCACAAAGGATTCTCCTTGCCATCCCCCACTATACATCAACAACTTTTTTTAATTTCTATAGTGGTGCTCATCTTACCTACTGCTTGTATTGCCTATTATTGAACAGTCTACAACTTGTCAAATCTTGAGTCCTTCTGATTCACTACCTACATCTAATTTTTAATATCTCTAGTATAACTTCCCAAAACTTGTCCCCATCGGAATTTTCCATTGGCATCAAGAACCACTTCTATCTCTTTTCCCTACAAGACTTGACCTCTACACTTGCTACCAGTTTCATTGCATGCTCCCAAAGACTTAACTTGAAGAATATCTTGTCGACTTCGTCTTTATGTCACTGGTTTTTATGGCATCATTGTGCAATTCATACATACCATCAGAGTTGCAGCTCGCTTTGTTGTCATTGGATCGTCACCCATCATCATTGTCAGCTGGTTCTTGGATGTTTGAAACATGTATACAATTGGATTGGTGTTTAGGTGCTAATTCAAGTCCACTTCTTTCATATGGCTTATCTTTCTCTAGGTTGACGAGAATATTTAAAACTCTCAATGTCTAGAGTTACTGTCTGGCGTCTTCTAATCTTTTCCTCAAAGTTGTGATAGTATTAGCCACTGTTTTAAAAACCGGCGAACCGGAACCAGAACTGGCCTGTTTTACCGGTTTGATGGCCGACTGGTTTGAACCAGTGAATAAACTGAACCGACCGACCGATTTATGATGGAACCGTCCGGTTCGGTTACATGGATTAGCTCCTTTTACCCTATCATGAGCGCTGCTAGCATGAAACACTTAATGGATATTCCCAATATTCTTGATGACAGTCACAGACCCACCATGTGTTGCCCTTTAACTCAGGTCAACCTGTAGGAGCTAGGAACTGCTTGTCACCAGCTAGTGCAACTTCAGAGCCTATAGTCACAGATGTCCCTGATGATGATGAGTCTGAGGTCGAGTACGAGTCCGAGTCAAAGACAAATGGTGATGCTGAGGACGGGGATGCTCATGCCATTTCTACTTCTAGCAGTAGTGAGGATTGATCGTTGATCATGTTGATCAATGAGATAGTGACTTGCAGTCTTAACTCTTGTTAGTGTGTTATTTGCTGTTGTAGAGGCCATTTAGAGCCTCCTTGATTATGTATTTATGTTCCGATCTCTAGATATGTATTGCACTTGGTGCCATTTTGATATATTCATGAGCATACTTTGGATATGTTGTCTCTAATTGTCTCTAATGCTTTGGAAACATGATTTAAAATCTTAAAAATATATTTTTTTTCGTTAAAATTTAAATATTTTATGTATTTTTTAAAAAACCGGTTCATTGAAACCGATTCATTACCGGTTCTGATTGGACCCTTGGCCGGTTCTGGTGCCAGTTCCGGTTGGACCCTTGGCTGGTTCCGGTGCCAGTTCTGGTTTTTAAAACTATGGTATTAGCAACAAGGGGTTTTGCTTCCTTGTAGTTAATAGTCCTCTATGACCACCTACTTGGGGACAATCCTTAACGACATCCCTTGCTGGTATCAACTTGCTAATTTTGACCTTGGAAGGTTGAGACTTATTTAGATTCTTTGTTTTTTGTTGGAATGGTGGTGACTTGAAGCCTTATTGTTTTTATTTTTGTTTCTAACAAAGCTTGTTTATCTATTGGCTATTAGCTTGTCTAAGTCTTTTATTATCCATCTTGTCCTTCACTTTCCATCGGAAGGCTTGGGATCTAAAAAATGTGTGGTGAATACTGTTTGGGGATTTTGTAGCCATTGAGTGGATAGAAAAAGGCACTTTCCATTCCATGAGTATAAACTTTAAAGTACACTCTCATTATCATTAGTGACAGGAAGAAATTTTTTTCTTAATTTATCCTAACTTTTTTGTTTTAAATTTGTTTTGTTTCTGTGATTCTAAAAAATGGATGACATGCTTCATTTTGAAGAAAACATTAAAAAGTTCTTTCTGTTTTTCTTTTTGCAGGGGTTTGAAAGCACTTACTACCAAATGTCATGCAACAAAGTTGTTTGCAAAGCACATAAAGATAGAGGAGCAGGTAGATGACTTTAACACTGTAATAGACTAATAGTTTATTCTTTTGTATAATACCTTAAAATATGCAATGTTAATTTGGTAGCTTAGAAGGTGTCTCAGCTTAGCCTATGTGTCCAAGGCTAGCTGATGGACATAATTAAATTACCTAGATCAACAATTTTATTTTATTCTAAGTTTTAACTTAGGAAAAGTATAAAAGTCACTTAAATGACTTTTATTGAATTTTTACTTAGATTTCTGAAATGTGACTTTTTCAGAAAATATTAATTCACTAAACTGAATTTCTGGAGGCTTCTAGAAGTCTCTAGGAAAAGTGAATTAGAGAGATAAAAGGAGGCTGAGGGTGAAGGACAAAATACATTGTGTGTTGAGTTGAACAGGAGGGCACTGACTGAGGAAAGAGGATGCCAATTCTGCAGTCGAACTAGAGGGCGACTTATTTGGGAGAGAGAGGGCCGTACAACAACACAAAGCAGGATGAATCAAAGGGGTTGTACAACAGCTTAGAGAGGGCCAATTCAAGGGGTCATATAGGACAAAAATTAGAGGGTTGTACAGGTCGAACTTGTTGAATTTTTGCTAAAACTAGTTAGGGTTAGATTTACCATAGCAATTTAACTACTTTTACGTGCTCGTTTTTCCATAAACGATGCTACATCATCGTCACCCAACCATAGGCACCTACATGTGCCACCCCCGAGCACAACATATAGAGATCTATCCTAGGAAACCCTCTTGGGGAAGAAAACCTAGCATAACTTCTTCAGTATAGATTCATCAACCAAGTATAGTGTCAGTACAATGCTCTCTCAGAGAGAAATATCCCAGATAACCCTTCTACTCAAAGGGAAACCCTGCTACTAGACTTTTGCCTTGTCACCAGAAGATACACCAAGTATTATACCAAGAGATACACCAAGGCACAATCCAAACCCTAGCGCATTACCCTATCAAGGTAGCGCATGAGAGAGAGACCAACCAAGACCAAGAGATGCGCCTTATCCTTCCTCCTGTAGCTGCAACTGCAACTGCAACTCTCCACCAAACTTGTGCTATAGCTGAGTGAGTTGTGATCCCCAAATGAGTAAGGCGTCATCTTATTTATACTTATTTTGCCAGTGAACTTTTCCCATAGGGCCGACCTGTATTTTCTGGCAATTATAATTTACTTTGACTTTTTCTGGCAGGGTCGACTTCCCATATTGCAAGTACAAAATATAATAATAATTATTTTCATGAGCTGACATTACAAATATACTTTAGCATTATTCTTTTAAGGTTTTGACTTGATCAAATATAATAAGAATATCTTCCGCAACTTCATAATACTTCAACACTCCGTCTTAACATGGTATTCATCAATACTGTTTTTGTATGCATCTGTACCCTGGACCATTTACTTGTTGACTATCCATGAATCTATACATCACTAGAAGTTCTGTAACATCAACGCTCCCTCTTAGCTAGGGAGGTATTATCCATGATGTTCTTCATCTAGTAGTCTCAATCACATCCATCCATTACACATGACATGTACAAGACTACCACTAATCACATGGTCTTGCAGATCAGTCTACAGGTAGCATCACCATAGCCACACATGGTATCTCATGATCAAACACGTCCTATAGGTAGCATCCTGTAGGTAGCTTTGAGAGAGACTCTTTCTTCTTGCTCAACGACAGTCAGGGACAGAGGTTACTCTCCTCCTCCCACAGGATCTTGGCAACCGGTTTTCTTTGTACCAAGCAAGGAGGTCTGCACGAGTACTTCCACAGTCACTTGTCAGCCCCGTTTATCAGCTTGGACTGAAAACGTTGCCAACAACTTCTTGCACACATTTCTACCTTAATCATTCAATACAGAACTTAGTCATAGACACATATATATTCAATCATCATTTCCATTTCAATACACAGAGTATGAAAATACTCATCAAAAAACCAGAATCGTGAAGCGACTGCTGAAAGGGGTGCCTGTTTCCACCGAACCGTAGGCACAACCACTCCTGAACGTATTTACCGCTGGCCACCCCCTAGCTAGACCACGATGCTCTGAGAGAGACTCTTTCTTCTTGCTCAGCGACAGTCAGGGATAGAGGTTACTCTCCTCCTCCCACAGGATCTTGGCAATTGATTTTCTCTGTACCAAGCAAGGAGGTTTGCACGAGTACTTCCATAGTCACTCGTCAGCCCTGTTTATCAGCTTGGACTAAAAACATTGCCAACAACTTCTTGCACCCAGAACAAGCTTGTTTCTCTGTTCTCCTTCGAACCCGAGAGCTACAAGTGCTCTCCTCTCTTCTGGAGATTCGTCTCTTTTTACTCTGCTTCCTTGCAGATCTGCCTCTGCCCTCGAAATTACCTCTTTTCTTGCCTTCCTTAGCAAGGTTGTGTGGGTCCGAATCCCCAGCTTGTGGTCATGTTTGGAAGCCCTTGCAGATGGGTACTCTGCCCCATCTCCTCATTAACTCTTGAGGAGGACTTTTCCAACTACCAGCTTGACTGGTAATTCATTTCTGGGTCAGAGGACTGTTCTGGGTTTGAGCAATTAAATCCAGTGAGGTACTGGTTTGGTAGGGGTCCTCTCAACAATTTCTGGTTCCCCTTCCCATCTCTCTCATAACATCACGGTCTATCTTGGCAAACCTCCCTTTTAGCAGTTATGCAACACTATCCATTTTCAATTAATAACAGAAAATACATACATTACCTTTTATAACAAAAAGGTTCATCACATCCAACATTCACACATATTTAGTCTGCCACAATCTTTCGACGAGTTATAGTTATATTTACAAACTGGGGGAAACATGGGTATTACATGCGTACAAAGCTGTATAATTGGTGACAAAAGTGTTGGGCAACAGATCAGGCTGTTAGGAGTTTGTTGTATTTTCTGTTTCTATTATCAGTGGGCAAATTTCCTAGTTTGGGAGCCCCTTGTAAGCTTGGAAGTTATTTGAATGAAAAGCTGATTTGAAGGGGAAAATTTGTTGTGTATGTGTGAAATTTGGTTTCCAGTTGCTTCTGCTGATTTATTTTTGGTTAATTATTCAATCAATATAATTTCTTGTGAGCTATACATTTAATTTTCAGCAAGGAAATCACAAGGTAAGAATTTATCCAGGTACTTGATAAGAGAAAATTAACATGGTATCAGAGCAAGCACTCTCAAAAGGAAACCGATTTCAAAAGAGTTTTGCAGATCTATAAATCAACAGGGTTAATTCCACGATAGTTTGACCAGATCTATGAAATGGCAGCATCAAGTCTGAGATTTGAAGACAGATTGGATGGAGCATCCAACTTCCTATCTTGGAAAGCAAGGGTTACCTTGCTTTTGAAGGAAAACGATCTTTGGGAGATTTGCAACCAAACGACTACCCCACCGACAGATGCAACAACAAAGGCAACTTATGATAAGGAGATCAAGGCCTAGCGATTAATCTTGGACGCAGTAAAAGATCATTTCATTCCTCATTTGTCTGACAGCCAAGGAGATGTTCAATGCTCTAGTGAATCTTTTCTAGAGTGATAACTTGAACATGAAGATGATCTTGAGAAACAAACTCGGGTCAGTGCATATGTCTAGATCTGACAATGTTACTTGCTATCTCATGAGGATAACCCATTTGTCAAAGGCATTTGTGCTCGAGAGAAACTTCCCTCATTTGAGAAGCCTTGGGATGATTTCATCCAGCAAGAGACTTGGGAGGAGTCCAAAGCTAGTAGACAAGGAGGTAGTGATGAGAACCTGGCCCTTGTCAGAAAAACAAGAAAGGGCAAAGGAAAGGGTTCCAACAAGAAGGGTAAAGATGAGGGGTCAACGTCACAGCCAGGGAAGAAGGACTTGAGTAAGATCAAGTGCTTCACATTCCACAAGAGTGGTCATTATGCATCTCAGTGTCTAGAGAAGAAGAAAGGAAGAGGAAAATCGCAACAGGTAGCAACATCTGCAGAAACTCAGTTGGATGAGTTTGTTGCAAAGTTCGAGAGTGACTTCTCACTATGTTGCCGTCCTTATACACACTTGCAAACATGAGCTAAGTCCAACTCACTTAGTGTGTCCTTGGAGGCACAATGCCTAGGTTCTCATCAAGCCAACATACCCAACAATAGAGTGCCTCCATAGGATGCGCAACTCTAAGTGGTTGCTTCAATGGCAAACACAAATAGACAACACAAACCCAAACAATTAAGTTGCCTCCAAAGGATGCGCAACTTCAAGGGGTTAATCCAATGAATGAACACAACTTAAAACTGAAAATTAAAATGCTCAAAAGAAAGCCTCCAAGGGCAAGGGCGCAACTAAAAATCACTTAGTTAATCATCCACAAAACTGAAATAAGCTTGCATGAAAGTAAATGGAAAATAGAGTGCTTGCAAGACTACTTAAGTGTCAACCATGAAAGTTATGCCAATGAAAGTGTCCCAAGGTTGAAGTGGATTAAAAGGATTATTAAGTTATTAAGTTAGAGAATGAATCCTAACTAAGTGACAACCTCAAAACTCCCCCCGCTTGTACCAAATAGTTGTTGGGTGTTCAAGAAGTGAGGCAAACAAGGCCCCACCCTAGCTCCACAGGTCAACCCAAGAAAAGAAGTACACCCGGAAAGGACGCCAAGCGCCCTGAGATCGTCCCCAATCTAGCACCTTCCGTTGCTTCTTTATAGTTCTTGTTTAGATGGAAAAGTTGGGTCAATAGTGGGTGACCTATTAAGTCTAGTTAATTTTAAGTCCTATTAGACTAAGGTAGATTAAGTTAGTTTGTGTGTTGAGCAAGATGTGCTTGCTAAATTGTCAAGTGCTTGAACGAAAAAGGAAAATGCTTGCAAGTTAAAGAGAATTACTCAACGAGTGTGTAAAACTTAAAGTAGCATGAAGTAATTGAAAATAAGCTTGCAACAATTGAAAAATTACGTTTGCCTTGAACCATGAAATTACACCATGCCCATGAGAATTTGCAAGAAAAACAAAGTATTTGTGTAGAAATAATAATGAAAGCAAAGAACTTTAACTAAATAGAGCTTGCAAATGGAAAGGAGAAACTAAAGAGCACCATAAGATTATTATGCCTCCATGGGCCTAAACTAGTATTAAGTGGTTACTTCTACTTCTAGATCATATTAACCATTAGGCATATGAAGAAGAAAAAACCATATACTAGCCTTACGATTTTGGGGGTTGGCTGGGCCAAACACACTCCAAGGTGTAGGCAAGCAAGTAAAAAAAAAAGAAATGCTGAAAATCAATTTAAGCTAAGAGAACCACAAACAATGGCACAAGGTCGAGGCAAACCTTCATTTTTTGTGCCAAAGTGGGTTGAAAGAACTTGAAAGAAAAATGCTGAAAATATACCTAGCCTCTCAACCTTGTCCTAATGACAAGTGGGGCAAGCAAAAGAATAAAAACTGCAGAAAATAAAGAACTATCCTAGCCTTACGGTTTTGGGGGTTGGCTGGGCTAAACACACTCCAAGATGTAGGCACTACTAATGAATTTGAATTGCAGAAATTTAAATGAGAAGTGCAAGCCCTTTTGGGACTCCCTTGGGCTTGCTTACAATTGCTAGAAAAGATGAGAAAGAAGGGTGTTGTGTTACCCAACTATTGGGGGCTCTTCTTGAGTGTTTTGTGGCCCAAAATGGGCAGCACCTCCCCTTGTACCGGTGAGAATTTGCAAAAACCAGCAAGCAAAAGCTTGCTGGAAATGCTGCAAGAAGACAACAAAGTGAAGGAAAATTTCTGTTTTAACACAGAAATTTTCTGCATAAAATTTCAGCAAGATATATATATTTGTATGACCTATTCTAGATGTTAGAAAACCCAAAAATCTGAATGAAAATAACAGAAATAACTTGCAACAAAGTAATGAAGGTGAAAATGGTTGAAAGAGGGTGTTTTCCAGATCTGAAAACACCTTCCCAACTCTAGAAAATGACCTGCAAATGTTAACAAACTATAAACAATGTAGAGATGAGAGCATATGAGTTAAAACCTACAAAATACTTTGCAAGAAAACCATAAACTCTAACTAGATTATCAATAAGACTATTGGTAACCGACCCAAGCAAAATACTTTGCTTGGGATCTCTATTCTACTAAATAGAAAGCAAAACACAAAGGAACAAGTCACCTCCCAAGCAATGGATGCACCAAGAAGACTCTTAACACACCATGTCCTCCAAAGCCTTTGTATTAACAAGTAGGAGGTTGTTGCAAATACTTGCAACAAGCTCCTCTCCAAAAGATGAGAGCAAGAAATGGATGAGAGCAAGACGAGAGAGATGGGAGAGTGAGGAGAAATTTGGGTAGAGTAACAGTAGCAATAGAATTGGTGAGAAATGAGGGAGAGAGTGCCTTCATTTGTACTTGGAAAGTCAAAGTTACCCCTCTTGGATGCAACTTGCAAGACAAGTGTCAAATCACATGCAAGAGTAAACATCTCAAGGATGGGGGCACAACTTTAGGGTTTGAATGGTGGATTGATGAGATGGCATGAGTTAGGAGGCAAATGCTTAGTCAATGGGTGAGGTGGAAGGCCTAGGAGGGTGCACTAGGGGAGAGAGGGCCCCACTCAACTTAATTTTTGATTTTCAAAGGTTTGCTCAAGGAGGGGTGCGCAACTTCCCTAGGGGAACAAACTTTAGGAAGTGGTGTCTAGGTGGGAATGGGTTGTGAGGGTGAAAAAGGGGTTAGGATAGGATAGGCTAAGGTTAAGGCATCGTCTCCCACCTTTTCTCTAACCATTTAGCTCAAAATTACAAAAAATGACATTTTGACTATGTCATGACTAGCAATTAAATCGCTGTTTTTGACTGACTAAGACTCCTCATGGACAAACACCCAACAAAACTTGTCCAATTGAGCTAAAACTTGGTCTAAGGGTGTAGGGGGTCTCATTCCATTTCTTTTGAGAGCACAAATACCCCTATCAAAAGCCCAAGGACCTAGTTTTTACATTTTTTATCAAAATTTAATTAAAATTACCCAACTTACGCAATTTTAATGAATTAAAAAAAACCTATCTAGACTCGGCGAAATTCTGCAAAACTTTAAGAGATGTCTTACATGGTCATTTACAACATTCCTAAACATTAGCTACCAGAGGGCTAGACCATTAGAACACCTTTCACCACTTTGGAAGAATTATTTGTGGGAGTGAAAAACTCAAGGGAAATTAATAAGGCTGGTTAGGCCAAATTAATAACTCGAGGAAAAAAAACACTCAGTGAAAGGGTCTCCTCTAATGATGAAGGCCTAAGGTAACTGACCTAACTATGATCCATGCAGACCCATTACATTATTATCCCATGTAGGGGAGCGGAAATTCCATTACAAAAAGATGTGCTGAAGGCCAAAACTGCCTTGTAGAACCAATAAGTCTCTGACTTGGTAGCACCTGATGGTGCATAACTTCATGGTACATGGAGTTGACCCCCTAGTTGAATAGGTGGTCAACACACTAGTTTCCTGCCTTTCCACCAACATAGTCACTAGGAGTGCATGGTACTTGGACAGTGGTGCATCAGGTCATATGACAGAAGCACGAGAGTTATTTAGCAGTTTGACAGAGAAGGACTGAGGAATCCATGTGGAGCTTGGTGATGATGTCAAGTATGCAGTGAAGGGCGAGGGAACTATCTTGTTCCAGATCGAGTCAGTTACTTTGTTTGAGGCCAAGGATGTGCTATATGTACTAGGACTATTGAAAAATTTGCTCTTAGTCTCAGTTAAGGAGGAGAAGGGTTTTGTTGTTATATTTCAGAGAGGGCAAGTACTCATACGTCCAGAGGTAGCTATCCTTGACACAACAATGAGCATTGGGGTTAGAGAGGGAAATTTATACAGGTTGTGGGGCAAGCTTGTTTAGGCCTTGGTACATGACAGTGACAACCCGTGTGAGTTATGGCACAGTAGGGTGGGACACTTGCACTTTAGGGCATTGCTGATTCTGAGGGAGATTGTTACTGGTCTTCTAGATTTCAGCATCGAGCAAAATGGCGTGTGCACTTGGCAAGAATGCCAAGGCTGCTTTTCCAAGCAGCGAGAGTAGGTCCAAGGGGATCTTCGATCTTTTTTGTTCATTTGTATGTGGACCGATGTCAATAGCATCAATGGAGAGAGTGTCATACTATGTGACATTCATTGATGACTTTTCCAGGAAAACCTGGATCTTCTTTATGAAGACCAAGGGTGAGGTCTTTAGTCGGTTCCAGGAGTTGAAGGCCTAGGTGGAGAACCAGATAGGGAAGAGGATCAAGGCCTTGAGGTCGGACAATGGGGGTGAGCACACTTCCAATGACTTCACGGATTTCTGCAAGGAGGCAGGGGTCAAGAGGGAGTTGACAGTCTCATACAACCCTTAATAGAATGGGGTACAAAGAACCGATCCATCATCGGTTTTGCCAGGGCTATGATACATGACCAGGATTTGCCTATGTTCCTTTGGGCAGAGGCATGTAACATGGTAGTATATGTGTAGAAAAGGAGTCCTCACAGGATATTGGGGGACAAGACTTCTAAGGAAGCATTCACATGAGTGAAGCCATAGATAGGACACTTGAGGATCTTAGGTTGTCCAGTATACATCCATGTGCCTGTGGATAAGAGGACAAAGCTGGAGCCTTGAGGATAAAAGGGCATCCTTGTGGGGTATAGCAAGACTTGAAAGGCCTACAAGATCTTCATTCCAGTGCAGAGGAAGACAATCGTGAGCATATATGTTAAGTTCGAGGAGAACTTAGCATCTATGAAGTCTCAAGAGCCACTACCATTGACAGAGGACGAGGAGAAGAAGGCTCCAAAGGATGAGCAACACTTAACTACTTCCAGTTCAGGAAGCCAACCTTAAGGTGATGGGGAGGAATTAGCAACCCCTCCTAGTTTTGTTAGGAGACCTCGATGGTTGACACAAACATTGAGGGATGCTCAGGAGCATGTTGAGTCTCCTAGGAGCACTATCAGGGAGAGAAGACCTCCAAGGAAGTTTCCCAACTATATGGTGCTTATGAGTACCATCATTGATGCTGAGCCTTCCAGTTTTGAGGAAGCGACAGATCAACAGGTTTGGCGGGATGCCATGATGGAGGAGTACACCTCCATCATGAAGAATGATGTATGGGATATAGTGTAGAGAACGAAGGAGAAACAATGGTGAGTTCCGAGTGGATCTTCAAGATCAAGCATGCTACAAATGGCATCATTGAGAAATTCAAGATCGAGTTGTTATATCTATTACCTCGATCATGGGGTGGAGGATTCATTAGATGGACATGAAGACAACGTTCCTCAATGGAATCATTGAGGAGGAGGTATATATAGAGCAACCTCAGGGCTTTGAGGTACATGAGAGGGAGTCTCATGTGTGTAGGCTTAAGAAAGCCTTGTGCAGACTCAAGTAGGCACCTAGGGCATGGTATTCCAGGATTGAAGAGTACTTGCAGAGTATGGGTTTCACCAAGAGTGAGGGCGGATCCTAACATGTACTTCATACTTGTTAGGACCGATCTGCTCATCTTGGTGTTGTACGTGGATGATTTGTTTCTCACAAGTGTGTTACCCCCCCATGCCTAGGGGTAGGGGTAACTGGAGGAGATCATGTCTTGAGGCCCGCAATGGAGAACATGATCTATATCATGATGATGATGATCAACATGTCCACAAATGGTAGCCCAACAACCCCCCTCATTTTCCTCCCAACACAAATCAACCAAGGCTCATCACATTCAAGCAACCCAAAGTATGGGAGATGGTAAACTATTGTCACGATGAGGTATGTTAGTCCTTTTTTCATGCAAAGTGTTGCACTTAATTTGTCGGGCATGTGAATGAGGATCTTTGGTTGAAGTTGGATAATGGATCACTAGTTTGGGAATTTGTGTCAATTGCCTTGTTTCACCTTGGTGGTCAACTTCTATGCCCTAGTCCCATGTTGTCACCGCCTAGGGAAAAGGGGTACTACTGGGGGCCCCTCCCAAGGGTAACGCTTCGTTCCTACCATACTTGACACTTTCCATCCTGGATCCTCTCATATTATACTAAACTTCAGCTATTGTCCATTCTTTCATGAGAAGAGGGGTTGAAGGCGCAGAGGTTGTTTCACAATTGCTATAAAAGAATATGAAAATGATGCTAGAAAAGAAAGTGAACATAGCAAAGCATGACCACCAAAAGCCGGTCCAACTTGAGCTCTACTCTTTTAGTGCTTGTCCCGGTCTCAAAAAAGTAATGCTATAGCTTGAAACCCTACATAAAAGGGGACCCACAAATTTGCGATTATAAATGAAAGCATGGACTAGAAAAAGGCAAAAAGGGGTTTGGAAAAAGGTAGCACGAAAATACGGGGTTAATCAAGAGAAAGCGCACCCTCCACAAAGGCGTTCATAGAGATGGATTAACACCATAAGCCACGAAGTAAGCCCTAAAACCATATCACTTTTATACTTAGTGTTGGTGGGTTTTTACTTTCCCTTGTCACTCTCGGGACCTATCCCTCTACCTGGGTTATTTTATTTCTTGTCTAGGTGGCACACCTAATAGGGTTGGATGAAGACCCTCCCATACTTTAACTTGGTAATTCACATGGGATCCTAGGCTGGTGTGATGCTTGAAGGGGATACTGAGGTGAATTATCTTACATGGCTTATATCTTAAGTTGCAACTTACTTTGCATGTTTTAAGGACTAATGTTTCTTATGAACTTTGGCTAACAATGTTTTATACTTTGGCTTGTTTTGGATCCCCGTGACATGGTTCTTGAGGGATGTTCTGGGCTTGTACCCAAAACGTTGTGCCTTTTTTGTAGGACTTTGACACGTGTGATGGAGAACAATGGGACATCCAGTGACTCATCACCCTCAGACAGTGGCTCTCACATTCTCAGAACCTTGGATGATGGACAGATGGGCTTGGTTTGAGCAGTCCTGGTCATTATGCCACACATATGGGCTAGAATCCCACAGGCTGGGCAGAGCACCCTAGGGCTTTTGTGTACGGAGGATAGAGGACGTTCCAGCAATAGGCCTTTGTACACCATTCAGAGATATCATTGTAGCTCTCTCAACCTTGGATGTGGCCTTTGGATGCCCTTGATGTCACTCTCTAGCCTTTGACGTCATCTTCTTGGCTAGGGTTTGGTGGATGGTTTGGTTCTGAAGAGAATGGGCATGATTTGGGCATGGCAAACTCATTGGATAATTTGCTGCTGTTACAAAAGTTTGCTACAACCATCTGATAACACTCTAATTTTCTGCATACACTCTTGTAAAGGTGGCCTAACTTATTCAGAAATCCAATCTAACAATTGGATAATGTTCTAGTGGATGTATGCTAAATTTTAATGGTCAATTGTTGCATTTCTGAGCACTAATTGTTGCTGCTGTTATAAATTATTTACTGCTGTCATATCATTGTTTACTGTTGCAATTTTATAACAGCCATTGCAACGTATCTTGTCTAGTGTCTTAAAGAGGTATTAATTGCATGTTTGGACATGGAAATAATCATATAAATGTTGTAAATTGTTCTTGTTCTAGGCAGGTACTCAAACAACTTCATACCTCTTCTACTACCTTGACCTAGACCACTCTTTCGGTGATCAAGAGGGGGTGGTAGGCTTGGCTACTATACTAGCTACTTTGATCCCTTGAGGTCACCAAGTAAGCCTCCCTTGTGGTGGACCTCTTCCATCACTAAAACGAGGAAAGTTCTTACTAAGGTGACAGTGGTAGGATCTTCCATAGTTACTCAAGATTTGGGGTCTTGTGTTGGGCTTTGCACAAGTACAAGTCCCGTGATAACAACTTGCAGAGGAGTTTATAGTAGGGGGAAAAGCAGATTTGGCTATAGAGTTCAAGATGAAGGACACTGGCTTGATGCATTAATTCTTGGGGTTAGAGGTATGGCAGAGATTAGATGAGATCTTCCTTGGTCAAGGGAAGTACAAAGTAGATATCCTGAGGAGATTCAGGATGGAGGATTGTAGACCAATGGCTACACCCATGGTTACCAATTTGAAGAAGGTTGTCACTTTAGATTCAGATTTGGTGGACCTCAGGTTATACAAATAATTGATAGGTTCTTCGATGTATTTGGTTGACACCATACCATATATATGTTTTGCTGTGAACACCTTGAGCCAGTTCATGGTGGAGTCGAGGCAGGTGCATTGGGTAGCAGCGAAACATGTGCTCAGGTACTTGAGAGGTACAATGGAGTATGGTCTGAGGTATCTTGGAGGTGATGGAGTGAGATTGTAGGCATATACAGAGTTAGATTGGGTAGGGAGTGCAACAGATAGGAAGAGCACCTCAGGGTGCTGCTTCAACTTGGGATTAGCAATGATATCATGGTTCAACAGGAGGAAGACTTCCATAGCACTCAGTTCAGTAGAGGGAGAGTATATGGCAACGAGTATGGCTAGTTATGAAGCCATTTGGCTTCACAAATTGCTTATAGGATTATTTGATCAGGAGTTGGAGCCCACGTTGATATACTGTGATAATCAGAGTTGTATCAAACTCTTTGAGAATCCAATATTCCATGACAGGTCCAGGTATATTGAGATCATGTATCTCTTCATCCGAGCCAAGATCCAAAAGGGAGCAGTTAAGCTTCAATATATCTCCACAGATGAGAAGGTTGCATATATTCTGACCAAATCCTTGGTTAAAGGGAAGTTTGTGTTCTTTAGGGACAAGCTTGGAGTGGTGCAGAGTACCTTCGTCCCTGAGAGGGAGTGTTGATGTTTGCAGCATCGGACATGTACTTCCACACTGGTCTAAGTGTCTAGATGCGTGGAAGTTGTCTAAAGCCTTCAACCTTAGTAATTTACTTTAATTAACGAAAATGTTAAAGTAAAGTGCTTTTTATAATTAATTGAGTTTAATTTAATGAAATGCTTAAGTTATTAGCATTAGTGAATTAAATGAATCTTAGCCATTCATCTCAAGTGAGGTGAGATCTAATCTCAACCATTATTCACTTTGGAGATTAGGGTTATGTTTGTTTCAGTCAAAACTCAAGATTATAAAAGCAAGGCTAAGTAGAAGGGAACGACACACAACAACAACACATCTATTGGAGTTAGTGACTCATAGAGAGAGCAAAGCAATTTTTCTCAAGGAGATCTTAGCAAGGGTGAAGAAGGATTTTCACTTAGAGATATGATAAGTCCAAAGGAGAAGGAAGCAAGGAAACAACAACAACAGTAGTAGGTATAGCCGCAGGATCAGATTATATAGAGTTGTTGACAACACCATATGTGTTGGACAGATAATCCTTGGCGTGTACGTACGTGCCTCACAAGCAGTGCAGGGCGTGGGTACGCACAAAGCGAGTTTGACGGGGCACAGGTACATAGACACAGGCCAGTTAGGGTGCGTATACATGCTAGCTAGAGGGACAGGGCGTGTGCATACGCACTGTACAGGCTTGTTAGTGTGCGTACAAAGCTGTACAATCGACGACATAAGTGCTAGGCCACAGATCGAGCTATCAAGAGTTTGTTGTATTTTCTTTTTCTATTCTCAGTGGGCAGATTTCCCAGTTTGGGAACCCCTTGTAATCTAGGAAGTTATTTGAATGAAAAGCTGATTTGAAGGTGAAATTTTGCTTTGTATGTGTGAAATTTGGTTTCCTGTTGGTTCCGCTGATTTGTTTATTTCTGGTTAATTATTCAGTCAATATATTTTATTTTGTGAGTTGTACATTTATTTTTTGGCATGGAAATCACAAGGTAATAATTTATCTAGAAGAGAAAATTAATAGTGAGAACCCAGGAGGTAACAGACATCACATGTCACTACTTTGGTAAAGTGGGCCATATGAAGAAGCACTCTAGAAAGAGGTTGGCTGATTAGAAAACCAACTAGGGAGGGCTTTAGTAGAAGGCTCATGTTGCATAACATATAGAGGAGAAGGAGTCAACCTTCTATGCATTCATGGCTAAGTGGCCAACGGATCAACTCCAATTTATCTTAGGGTCTAACTTTGTTCTCTTCTCATATGGAATCCATGCATAAGCGTTAGAATCAAAGACCTTAAGATGACTAACTCTAGGCTTCCTCCTAGTCCATGCTTCCTTTGAGGTCTTTTGATTCACCACCATCGTTGGATATCTATTCAACAGGTATATTGTTGTGAATATTGCCTCGGCTCAAAACCTATTGGGAACTCACTTGTTCTCCTTCATATGCCAGGACATCTCTATGATAGTATGGTTCCGCATCTTAACCACCCCATTTTGTTGTGGAGTGTAGGGTGTAGTGATTTGTTTTTTGATTCCATGTTTAGGACAAAAGTTATTGAATTCTTTGGAACAAAATTCACCGCCATTGTTAGACCTAAGAGTGGTAATGTGACACCTCGAATCTTTTTCTACTAATGTTTTAAAATTTTGAAATTCATTAAACACTTTAGATTTCAGTTTCAGAAAGTACACCCACATTTTCGTATGATGGTCTTCAACAAAAAAAAGGCCCAAAACCTGTTGGGAACACACTTGTTCTCTATCAAACACCAGGGCATCTCCGTGTTAGTATGGTTACAGCTCTTAACCACTCCATTCTGCTGTGGAGTGGGTGTAGTGAATTGTCTTTTGATTCCATGTTTAGCACAAAAGTTATTGAATTCTTTGGAATAAAATTCACTGCCATTGTCAAACCTAAGAGTGGTAGTGCGACACCCCTACTCTTTTTCTACTAATGCTTTAAATTTTTGAAATTCATTAAACACTTCAGATTTCAATTTTAGAAAGTACACCCACATTTTTTTACTATAGTCTTCAACAAATAGAAGGAAATACTTGGCATCAATGAATGATGTTGTGTTCATTGGTCCACAAACATTTGCATGAACTAGTTGAAGGAGTTTAAGTGCTCTCTAAGCTTGTCATTCATCAAATGGTGCTTGGTGTTGCTTCCCTACTTGGCAAGCTCCGCATACACCTTGAATTTGTTGTTGGATATCAGGAAGTGCATCTACCAAATTCCCTTGGGATAACTGAGAGGGATAGATCAAGTTAAGATGCCCATACCGCTGATGCCAAAGTGTACTGATGATGCACTTTTGGCTGCCAATGCATATCTTTGACCTGTTCAAAAGTGCATGAGACATTAGTACACTTTGGCATCAATGGTATGAAATATCCTTGATCCGGCTGATCAAGATATTTGCTACGATCCTACTGCTCCTACGTGCAGATCTGATACTCTGGGGGTTTCTGGATGCGTTTTAGGGTTTGATGTAGATGATCTTTGTTTATAGTGTTTGCATGTCAGTTATAATGGTGCTGTTACCCTAATCCAGCCGACAAGTTATTCATACGATCCTATCATTCCACGTGATCCGATATTCTCGGGGTTTCGGAGGCTTAGGGTTTGATGTAGATGATCTTTTTTTATAGTGTTTGCATGTCGGCTATTAAGGGTATGTAGGTTATTATAGTTGCATTTAGCATAACAAAGGTTTTACAATTATAAAATGACGCATGCACAGCGCAGATAAGGCCAATAACTCAATATCATGAATAATAACAAAGGCATGTAAACGCAAACGCCTACCAAATAGACATCAATTCAAACGCCACGATTCCCGCTTTGATCCAGACTGAATACAATCAAATGATTAAAGAAATACCCGCGGACTGCAAGAAGACAGCTAGACTGGCCAGATGCACCGGATAGAAACCGGACTAAAATAATTTATCCCTGATGAGCACTGGCATCACCATCGTACTGAAAACTGACCAAAACTCAACCGCTTGAGCTCGATCTTCAAAATCAACCGGTCACCGCGAATGGAACACCGAGGAACTTAACCACTTCTACCAGTTTAGATTCAAAACTCGGGGTTTGTTCTCCTCTTGGACATCAATTTCAATAGATTCCACCGCCTAACTGGCCGCTATGAGCCAAACCAACGTCATTCCGTGAGGAAGAAGTTGGAAGGATTTGGTCGATTCGATGAAGAACCCCTCTACATGCAGCTAAATGTCATTCCTTCCATGCATGCTCTAAATACCGAATACTCCGCAAGATTCCACCGGCCGGAATTTGGCGAAAACTGCCCCACCTGAAGCCTCGCTACTTCCACTGGCCTGAATGATTCAACGGACCACTCTTTGCCCACTTGCATCCGAATCTTCCACAGCTTGCGCCTCCTCCGCTAAGCCGCCCCTCCCGCCGTATCAATTCTCGAATGCACGATGAAATAATTGGATGGTATCTCCGATAGGCTAAAGTGTGTCTCTCAACACCGAAAACGATCAATGGTGGTTTCCGTAATCCAATAAAACAACAAGGTCGGCCTCCTCCTCCTCTCGGAAGCCAACATCACCATGCATAAATGAATTAGGTTGTTTCTTTTACCCTTCCTTTATACTTCCCAAAGTCCTTAATTCATCGCCATCATCACTAGGTGTTTCCTCCCAAAGTGATTAATTAATTAATGTCCCCTTTAGCACCTTTTCATTCTAATTCTTCAAGGACTTAGGCTTAAGTGGACTTTTCCTAAAAGCTGGGCCGACTATCATAGCCATCAATTCACCCTTTATTTCTCCATTTTGTTCCCTGCTTGTGCCTGACTACAGTCTACGAGAACACATAGACTAATAAGTCAATCCATGTTGGTCTTACCTCTGGATCTGGACATCATAGTCTTCCCTTCCGAGATTGCTTGTCCTCAAGCAACATCAATCCAACTACATATGATACCGGTCCCATCCAATTGTGTGACACAAGGTAGACTCCCTCAAGATGAGTCCCTCCTGTGCTCACCACGCATCTAATTCCCCTAATGCTCATGATATACCGATCAATAGCTAAAGAATCTCACTAACTCCGAAAGCAACCATTAATTTCACTCCAAACTCACCCATCAAACGAACTACCATGACTCCAATCCCTCGGGTCCCATACTCTAATGTGACCATGAATTCCGGCTATGGAGTAGTTCAGAATATATGTCAACTATAAGACTTCCCCGTCAGGGGCCTGGAGTGTATATGCCTCAACCTGTAGCCGGGCTCCATCCTACTGCACTATACCAACTCAACACCTACCACCAACCTAACATGCCACGCCATAGTGAGGTGCTAAGCACTGAATAATGAATCACCAACAAGTAGACGTGTTCTTCCACACCAAAGCAATGGAAAATCAAAGTGACTTCCTCTTGCAAACATCCATTCGTCTCCATCAATCAATAAAATTCCCAGCCCTGTAATCCTGTGGTCCCATACTGACAAAATCTCACTGGGTGTTGATGTCAGCTTCTACTGATCATAGATCGCTCAAGCCAGTATCCACTGGACCCTCCACGTACTGGATCTCAAATTTGAAGTTTACTTAATCCTCTACTCAATCAAGATGTTCTACCGTAACTGTCGAAATCTGCCCACCCTCATCCCAATGAGAGAGTCCATAGTATCCTCTGCTGAAATATCCTCTGGCCCCTATGACCTAGGGATACTTCCTCCTTCACGCTTTAGGCCCCTGTAAACCTGTCACTGGCGACCCACCTCTATCCTTCAGCACACAGATGCAATCAAGACACTCCTCACGTGGTCTCACCACCAACTCCATGTCCCCACTTAGCTCCCCCGTTGTTAAGCCACACAATGATAAAAGTACCTGAAAGGATACCATAAATAATCAGTAACCAAATGTGTAGCCTTAAAAATATGCTTTAACAACTCGTAAGGACTTGACTAAAACTCATCCACCAAAGACCTATGGTAAATAATCATCAGACTTCATCATCAACACCCAAATCCATCGCGTACATAGTAGGTAATTCCCATTAAACTGAGGGTCGGGTTCCATCCATCATCACTCATGCAACCGCCAAGCACATGCTGAGCGTGACTTCCCCAGATTCAGATAATCACGTAAGGGAGAGGAATCTCCATGCTCTACTAAGTACATCTCCTCCCTCGCAATCTAGTAAGGCCCCCATGAATCCAATTGTACACCTCTATATGTCTCTGGGAACTACCACTCATCACTATAAGCCCTCGCATACTCATGTGTATCTCCTGTGGCCAGATTCACCTCGCAATATCAATGTAATCCCAGGTAAATACTGTCATCCCTACATGAAGGTCAACCAACTCGAACACAAATGGAATTGTCCTCATAAATGCCCTAGCTCTCGAATCCCCATGTGTATGTGTGCCTAACTGCCCAACACCCTCATGAAGGGTGGTCCCTATGACACATGGAAATCCCTCCAGATTCTCGGGATCATATCTCTCCATACTCCTCAATGATCATGGGTACTCTTCATGCTCCTCCCTCAACTGGTGCTCCATTGCTAAACCACCATCATCCTCTCGCAATGTGGTTGATGGATATATCTGACTCTCTGTTGGAATAGATGTAGTGGTTCTCTCTGCCTAATTTCAAGAGCTCTCTACTGACTGATTCTTGAAGGCGCCTGTGGTGCTCTCCAAGAATCTCCTCCCTCCTGTGCTCACCAAGTCATGAGGGAGTCGGTCCACCTCAACCTCCCGCTCCCTCAGCGCCTCCGTGTGATACATCTCTCCAACCTCAAATAGGTAATCCCTATCCTCAACAACTGCTGGTAGTCAATCCTCATCACACCACTTCTCCCCAGTGTATGGAAGCCATCAATGACAGGGTCCCTTCCATTCGAACGATTCTGGGCAGGCTATCGGGAGTCTCTCCCACACATCCTACCAATGGTATGTATCATCACTGCATCTAGTGACTGCCATGATAATGTCCTCACTAACTCTCAACTCTCAAGTGTCGGACTTGGTCACAATCCCCGCCAGGTGCTACTCTCATGCCTCTCACCGCTAGTGTCAACAATGGAATCCCCAACAACACACTCCTCAAAATATCCCACTATCCCTCTCGCAGGCATCGACTTCCTCAGAGCGCTATCAGACGCCATCAACCTAACTCCCCATTCAATCGCACTATATCCATACCAGATCCTCCTGCACTCAATTCTACTATCGACTGCTAATGGATCCCATACGATGTGTCCAGACACGTATATGGTCATCTCGACCAATAAGGAGTGTATCCTCATCAATGCAGATCATCCCGAGTAGTGTCCCAACAAGCTATCGGTCTCCACAAACCGGTCCATCAATGGAATCTCCAAAAAGTGGTGACTCACTCTCCTAATCGAGTAGGTATGTGGGTCAACTATCTCCAAGCCATACCTTTCCTCCTGGGTCTGCAGATCCTTATGTCCCTTGTGTACAATCCCCACAAGGCTCCTCTACCATACCAAGAATGCCACCAGATCGGCAGCAGTGCATGTATAGCCGTATAGATTCCAGAAGAGGAAAGGGGTCGCCACCAGAGGGAAGTTTCATCATTCCTCCATACATGACTTTCTCTCGAAGTCATGTTCACACCTATGGTAGGTCATCCAACCTCCTAATCTCATTATGTCTAAGTGCCAATACATATGAATCCTCACAAGTGTCACCAAGATGTTGAAGTGTTGAATCTCAACATTGCCTCGCTGACGGGAAGATGAAGGACATGCACTATCATCCGCCCATCCAACTCCGCCCCTCAAATGCATAAGAGTCACTAGCCTCCGTCTCGCCATCGATCATCTGGTTGAGATTTTAGTACATGTCTAACTTTTGTACTCCAACTCTGGCAGTACATTTGGACGATCCATCAAAACAAGGTATGGTGGAGCGCATTTCAACTTCTCGATGGAATCTATGTTATCTGACTCCCATCCCATCCATCATTGTCAAGCTGTCATGATGAAAGTCGTGACTCCAACGCTGCATACTCCTTGTACTCGCGAAAGTCTTCCTCACTGAAAAGTGGGCGTGCTAACGACCGCTAGAAGCTGGCCGGGTGGTGCCTTTTGAAAACTAGGGAACCATGGTCCGGGAATCCTAATCGAAGATGTGAATGTGCGAGTAGGTTGGGTCTATCGTCACCGAAGTTCCTCAGGCCGCAGCATGTGGGGCTTCAGGAAAATCTCTAATGTCCACTATAGCCAATTCCCCACCGAAGCTAAGGACTCGAGAGGAATCGACTAGCTAACATATCACCATAACCCGCATGAAGGCTCGGGTTCCATGAGCCTTACCGCCCTCCGCCTCTCATATCTCCTGGGTTTCCCACATCCTTCTTTGCCTTCCGGGTCATTCATCAACTTCATCGAATTTTAGTCACAAAATGGGTAGACTAAAGCTCGATACCATCAAATATCCCCGATCCTACCGGGATCAAGATATATTTGTTAATGCATCCCATCGCCTCCCACGCAAGTGCATCCGATACTGGGTTTCGATGCTTTAGGGTTTGATGTAGATGATCTTGTTTATAGTGTTTGCATGTCGCTATTATGGTTGCATGGTTATTATAGTTGCATGTAGCATAACGAAAGTTTTACAATCATAAAATGACGCATGCACAGCGTGATAAGGCCAATAACTCAATATCATGAATAATAAAAGTTCATGGAATACAAATCAATCGAAATATAATAATATCATCCAAATTACCGATTCTAAGATCTAGACTAAAATATAACTAAATGATGCGAAATACCCGCGGACCGCAAGAAGATGTTAGACCGGCCGCATGCACGGATTGAATGACCAAAATAACGATCCCTGATGAGAATCCAAGTGGACTATCACCGAAAACTGATCTCAAAACTCAACCGTCGACCCTCAAACTGCCTCCAATCAATGCTACCGGGTCAGCCGCAGAATAATGGAAATACCGTCTCTGAGGAAATCCGCAGAATCCACCTCTACTTCTAGATCTCAAACCCGGGGTTTGGCGCCTCGATTAATTTAATGTTTCCCAATAGACTCCAATCAACTGCCGCTATGTAGCTCAAAACGATCAGCCATTCCGTAGTGAAATGGGTTGGAAGAATTTGGCCGGATCTGATGAAGAAACCCTACATGCAAAGCCAAATGTCTCTCCTGCATGCATGCGCCCTAAAAAGCTGAATGGGACGCTCTGCAAAATTCCACCGCCTAATCTCGATGAAAACCGCCTCAACTGAAGCCCCGGCTAGCTTCCAATGGTCTAATGGGATTCAAGTAATCAGGACCACCTGGCCTACATCGCAGATCTCAGAATTCCCACAGCTTGCTCTCCTTGGCCATAAGCCGCCTCCCCTCCTCACGTAGCTAATTTAAAATGCACGATGAAATAATACTGGATGGTGGTATCTCCGGGATAGCTAGGTGTGTCTCAACAATCAAACCGACAAGGTGGTGGTTTCCTCCAAATCCACAAAAACAACAAGGTCGGCTCTCCTCCTCCCTCCTGAAGCTCTCAACATCAAATCGAGACCATGGTTAGCGACGAAGAGCGCAATTCTCTTTGTGCTCTCAAACCCTAATTCATGGTTGACATCACTTAAGCTAGACGCTTTTCCTCCTAAAGTGATTAATTAATTAATTAAGTCCCCTTAGCACCTTTTCATTCTAATTCTTCGACTTAGGCTTAAGTGGACTTTTTCCTAAGTTTTGGCTTAATTCATTGTTTAGCCATCAATTCACCCTTATTTCTCCATTTTGTTCCCTGTTTGTGCCTGACTATAGTGTATGGGAACACATAGACTACTAAGTCACTCCCGGTTGGCCTACTCTTGGGGACGGGACATCACATGGTATGGGCATATTAACTTGACCTAGCTCTCTCAGTGATCTCGAGAGAATGTAGTAGATGGATTTGCTGGTATCTAACAACAAATTCAGGGTGTATATGAAGCTTGCTAGGCAGGGAAGCAACACTGAGCGCCATTTGATGAAGGACAAGCTTGGAGAGCAGAGAGAGTCCTTCAGTTAGTTCATGTATACTTTTGTGGACCAATGAACACAACATCAGTGACCGGTGCCAAGTATTTTCTTCTGTTTGTTGATGACTATAGTAGGAAACTGTGGGTGTACTTTTTGAAATTGAAATCTGAAGTGTTTAATGAATTTCAATAATTTAAAGCATTAGTGGAAAAAGAGTCGGGGTGTCACATTACCGCTCTTAGGTCTGACAATGACAGTGAATTCTGTTTCAAAGAATTCAATAACATTTGTGCTAAACATGGAATCAAAAAACAGTTCACTACACCCTACACTCCATAGTAGAATGGATTGGTTGAGAGGCAGTGCCGTACTATCACAAAGATGGATCAATGTATGTTGAGAACATGTGCGTTTCCAATAGGTTTGGGCCGAGGAAGTATTCACAACAATATACTTGTTGAATATATCTCCAATGATGGCAGTGAAGTAGAAGACCCCAGATGAAGCATGGTTTGGGAGGAAGATTGGAGTCAATCATCTTAAGGTCTTTGGTTCTACTGCTTATACCTAGATTCTAGATGAGAAAAGAACCAAGTTAGACCCTAAGAGCAAGAATTTGACGATCATAGGGTACAATGATAGCCATAAATTCTACAGATTGGTTGATGTTGACATTAATTAGTTGAAATTTAGTAGATATGTCGTAGTTGATGAGGAAGGTGGATCTTTTAAGACTTCTTTAGAGATCAAAATCATAGAAAAACAACCTGTTTCGGCTAAGGATTTAGGTATCAAGCTTTAGGAAGCTCCACTTGAAAAGAGGGAAGATTCTGAGCATGAGGAGTTTTTGGGATCTGATTTTGATGATACAAATATAGGTAGCCCAGGTCACGGTGACAACTTCGATGGGGAATATCCCAAGAAGAGAACAAAGTGGTGGCACAACACCATTGGAGATGTTCATATAGATCGAGGGATGATCATCGAGAAACAAGAGCAAGAAACCTAATACAGTCAAATTTTCTCTAATGGCTAATGTTTAGGAAGTATATGAGCCACAGGTGTTCAAGGATGAAAAAGGGAGACTTGAATGGGAGAAGGCCATGGTAGTTGAACATGAAAGTCTAACGAAAAATCAGGCTTGGGATCTCTTAGCTCTTCCACTAGGGAAGAAACCCATTGGCTGCAAATGGGTGTACAAGGTCAAGTAGAAGGCATATAGTTCACTTGACAGGTACAAGGCACGATTGGTTGGAGACGGCATTAACTATGAGGAGACTTGTGCTCCTACAACAAAGATGAGCATTATGCGATTAGTTCTATCCATGACAACATAGTTTGGCTGGAAGGTCCATCATATGGATGTGGAGAGTGCCTTCCTCAATGGAGATTTGGAGGAAGAGGCCTACATTTATCAACCATAGGGATTTCAAGTTCCAGGGAAGGAGCATCTCATTTGCAGACTTAAGAATGCTCTATATGGCCCGACACAAGCACTTCGTTCATGGTACATAAAGATTGACTACTTAGATGAACGAGGGTTCCAACAAAGTCCTTCAGATTCTAATCTATATGTCGAAAGCATTGGTAATGATATCATTCTTCTGGTCATTTATGTAGATGACATTATTATTATAGGTAGTGAGGCAAGTGCTATTAAATTGATCAAATATGATATGTGTAAAGCTTTTGACATGACCGGTTTAGGCTTCCTACATTATAGTCTTGGTGTAGAAGTTTGGCAAACAGGTAGCAACATTTTTGTCTCAAACAAAATATGCCAGGTTTTTGCTTGATAGGTTCAGAATGATAGTTTGCTTGTTTACACCTATGGAGAAAGTACTGAAGCTTTCAGGAAAGAATGACTCTAAGGTAGTTAATGAGTCTGTCTATAGGTAGCTAGTGGGGAGCTTGATATATCTTACAACCATTAGGATTGATTTGAGTTACACTGTGAGTTTCATTTCCATATTTATGACGGTGTAAAGGTAGAGCATTGGATTGCAACAAAGAGGGTGTTGAGATATGCGAAAGGGACACTTGAATTTGGCATTTTGTATAGCAAAAAAGCAAAGACCCTAGGTTGTGTGGGTATATAGATTTAGATTGGGCAGGTTCTGTGGTTGATAGAAAATCAACTTTTGGATATGTATTTAGCCTTGGCCTGGGTGTAGTTACATGGACCAATAAGAAGTAGCATGTAGTAGTCCTTTTATTGACATAAGCATAATATCGAGGAGCAATGAAAGGAGCATGTGAGGCAGTTTGGCTCAGGAGGATGCTTTCAGACACGAAGATGCAATAGATAGAGGCAACACCCCTACTTTGTGACAATCAAGGAATGCTTAAACTAGCCAAGAATCCAGTCTTCCACGAGTGTACCAAGCATGTTGAGATACATTGCCACTTCATTAGACGACTTGTAGAGGATAGATCTATTGAGCTGCAGTACTGTCCCACATTGGACCAAATCTGTAGACATTTTCACCAAGTCTTCGAGTCTTGAAAAATATGTAAAATTCCGGGATAAGCTTGTTGTAGTTAGTGGATTGACCATTAAGGGAGGTTGTTAAAGTAAATATCAGATTATAATGGTCAACTAGATATTAGACATAAGCATTGATAAAGTCATAGGTTCAAATTTGGTCGAGTCCCTCAGGGTTACTAGCTGCTATTGCCATTGGTGATTGAGTGGTCCTCCATTTAGATATTCCGAGGAAGAGGACAGTTTCTTGCAAGGTTTTCCTTGGAAATAAAAAGAGACAAAGGGTGCAATCACAAATAATGAGATGACCAATAATGGCAACATTAATATAAGAATAGCAATGTAATGGCCCTAGACCTAGGGGCTTAACTTGCCTTACGTCTTAAAACAAGCATTGCCCTCAACACTTGATTAGTTGTGGATGATTCTATACGAAAAACTCATCCTTGCAAGTTTTATCTTTTGTCAGCAAGTTCTTCTAGTTGATGAGGAATTCCACAATTTCTCTTGGCATGTTCTTCCACATTTGTTGCTCCTACGAGGATAGTCTTGTTTCTCCCCATGATGATGGCCCCTTTTCAAGAACTTATCCCTAAATGGTACCAAAATTAATACCTATATATTCTCCTCTGATTCCTCCTTCTAACCCCTTTTGAATCATCACAAATTGAGCTTCCAAATAAAAGTTATGTTAGTTTTTAGTTGACACGCATTGTAAAGCCCTGTTTGGGGTTCCACTCTGCTCGCTGAACTTACACTTGTTATAGCGCCGGCAATTCTAATTTTCTGTTGCTGAATTTTTATAGGTTATATTCTGATATGCCATTTTTAGGCTCCCACTATTCCCTTGCAATTTGGACCTTCCGGGAGAAAGCTATGGTGGTGTTTGAAGATTTTCTGAGGTCCTAACAGGCTGCCAACTAGGTCTGTCTTTGATGTCAAGTTGGCTCTAAGTTTCAGCTGTCAAACAATGTTTTGCTGCTGTTTTATAACAGCAAACTGTTCAGGAACTTTACTGCTGTTTTGTTATGGTTACATAAGCTTTTAAGGTGCTCTAGCATGTAGTTTTAGTGACCAATAGGTTAGCACATGCATACCATAAATATGTAACACACCTCTTAGATCTTTACAACTGAAATAATACTGTTCTAAACTCTAGCATACATGAAATGGACACAAAGGTTTTTGGTCAACACGACCCTGGACAAACCCCCCCGGGGGAAAACCAGTTTGGAATATGAATCTATATATGTAATGTAAAGATTGTGAGATACAACAAGTACATGAAGCAAATGAACCTGATACAATGACAACCTCTCTCAAGCTACTATACAAGTCCCAGAAAGATGATGCGCTCAAGCATGGTACGCCCCTCTCCCTTGTTGCTCAATCCCACTGAAAGCTTGCGCCCTTGCTCCCTGAAGACTTGTCGCAGAAACCCTTGCACACAACTCGGAATATGTGTGCTACCTCTCCAACAAAACTGTCCTCAAAGCAATCTGATAAGAGCAAGTCCTCCCTGCTATAAGTGCGCCCTCCTCCAAGCAAGCATCAACACCACAAAATAATGGAAGCATAGGCCTCCTAGAGCCCTCCATGGAAGGAGGCGCCCTTGAAACCATCTTCCATTGCGTCTATATCCATCTCCATTGCTCTACTCTTCCTCTCCGAGTGAACAAAGATAGAATGAGCCTCTCCTTGGCCCTATGCGCCCCTCTTGAACCTCCATAAGGAAACCTAAAAGATGGATGGTTGAGATCACTCCATACCGTCTCTAATCAAAGGTCGAGATCATCCCCCAATAATCTCACTCACAAACCCAGTTTGGGTTAAGTTCCCTAAGTTCACTTCATGTCCCCTCATTCACCCACAAAGTGAATAATTAGTCACTTTTGCCTAAGTGACAAAAATTTAACTTTTGACTTAAATCTCGTAAGTCAAAGTGAAATTAGAACATAAAGGTAAAGTACAAGGTACATAGTACCAAAGTATTTCCCACTAGTGGTTAGAGACTCCAAACCACAAGGGTACCACTTCCCAAGGTACACAAATCTCAACAGTGTTACTACCTAGATTAACTGTCTCGTCAAGGTCCTTTTGAGGCGCTAAGGTGGTACCATACAGGACGAGTGCCCACTGTCACCTCGACACAAGTCCCCACTCTTTGAGCCCAACTCCTACAAAAGGCTATGGGAGGCTTCCCTATCGCAAACAAGAGACTTCACCAAAGCTTAGTAGACCAGTGCCTAGATGTGATATTGAGGTGAAGGTAGGAGTTGGTTATTAAATTACTAATCTGGAATGATAAATGAACAACAGAAATAATGCAAACTAGCAGATGAAAACCACTCAAACTCAAACTCGAAATATGGTAATGCACACAAAATGTAGAAAACAACAAAGAAAATGCCCTTTTTGGGCCCCCCCATAAGTGTGAAAACACTTAAGATCAATAGATCTGTGGGTGGGGAAGCTTGGGCAGCAAGTTAACAACAATATCTATGTCCCAGAGCTTTAAATTTGCAATTAAATCGCAATTTCCAGCAATTCAGAAATTACTTGCAGAGTTTGGGGTTCAAATCCCTATGAAAACAATTCGGAAAAATATAAGGGGTTTTTATGATAGAATACTTACCTTGCATCTCCCCTCTTCGATGAGATTCTTGCTGGATCTGGTATAGGCTTTGCTGTAAATTTTCATATTTGCAAAGCTCTCAAAATACTCTCGTGAAATAGACAATAGAGTGCAGAAAAGTAGAGGGTCAAATAGCCTTAGAGAAACGATAACTCGAGAGACTATCCCCAAGGTTTTACTAGCTATGTAAGATAGAAATTTGAGCAACTACTTAACAAAATGTTTTTTTTTGGTTTTTTGTATTATTTAAAACAAAAAAGTAAAGAGGTTTTAAATTTAAAAATAGGTGGTTGAGAAGTGAGGCTTACCTTAGGCCTTACCTTTACCTCCCGAGCGTCGGATTGCGATCACAACCCCTTCTAAGTCGACTGCAGATTTTAGACTAGGAATCGGGTTTGGAGTTGATGGATTATCGCCATGATCTAGTCTAGAGTAGGTGTATTGATCTTGGATTTTTGCTAGGAAAGCTCCTCTTCACGAATGGTCTCCAACCATTAGATCAACATAGATGCCAAGATAAGCTGTCTTCCTTGTTGAAGATACCCTCGACAAGGGTTTGTCCAACACTTGGATTTGAACCCGCTCAACACCACCAAAGGAGAGATGGGACGAGAGTGTCCCTTCAATGGATTGATCCAAGAGCCCTACAAATAAACCCAAGAAAACAATAGCTACTCTATAAAGCACTCTTGCACTTTAGCCAAGAAGAAGAAAAATAGAATAATCAACCCATAAAATTTTGCTCACAGAAGAAATTTCAATTGAATGGCATTATAATCTCACAATTCGACCATCCTTGGGTAGAAGGGGATCTACCCTTATATAATTTTCCTTGTAACAACTAGATTTCTCTCCCAATTAAAAAATAATTGCTTGACTTGTCATCCACAACCCGAAGACTAAGTCACTTTAGCAAAAATAATATTTTATCATAAAAACAATTTTATATTCAAGAGAATCCCACATAGATGATTTGTTTTGAGCTCATGAGGCAACATATAGCTTGGAAAGGGAGAATTACTTGGTGGATGTGCAATAGCTATATTGAAATGCCAACCTCCAATGCTCCACTTGACCAAACAACAATTTCCTTTGTCCCATTGTCCACTTTAATGTTCACAACTAGTTTAAAGGAGATCAATTTATTTTAATTGAGCGAAAATTTAATTAATGGCCAAATTAATTGAGGGTTGATTTGTTTGAAGTGGCATCTGTTTGCTTGGTTTGGGCATCAATCCTCCTGTTGCCGTCCTTATGCACACTTGCGAACGTGAGTTAAGTCCTACTCACTTAGTGTGCCCTCGGAGACACAATGTCTAAGTTTCAACCCACACTGTCACCTTGACTGAAACTTCTTCCGTCTAGGCTTACTCCTAGGGAAGCCAAGGGGGGTTGTCCCTAGTTACTAAATGAATTTTAAGGTTAAAT
>SNQJ01S0087944.1:38728-56194 GCA_010110895.2 Picea sitchensis | reverse complement strand
AGAGTAGAACTATTCTTCATCATCTCAAAATACCAAATTACATTACAACATGGGCTTACAAAAAGCCAATTTAATAGACTCTCTTACATTCCACTAGTCAAGCGAAGAAAATGAGTTCACCATTAAAATCCTTGCCAAATTATTAGAAATTTGAGTATAAAGTCGACTAAATTCTGAACTGGCTCAATTACACCCTCTTTACACACCAAACGATGCACTATGGTGCTCATTAATGGAAATTTGGACTAACACTTTTACAAATGAGCTCTGATCATAAAATAGACCTCAAATTCATACTCCTTGCAAAAAATCATGAAAAATGAGTATAAAGTTGCCTAGGTGCAGTCATTATACCTCATGGAACACATATCGAGACACACCATACTTGGCCTTTTCTCAGCTTGCAAATCTATGAATCCGTACAATACCTCATCCGTGGGATCTATTCCATCTCAGGATCCATGCCCTTGGTCTATGTGCAGACATGGGAATTCATGCCCATTAAATAGGGCACGAGCTTAACTCCCTGTTCGCACTTCGTGGTTAACATTTAAATATTAGTTTGGCAGGATTTATAACAAACCCGCATCTTTGGTGCATTGGTTAAGTCTATTGGTATATATATATATAGCAAGTCAGGGGTTTGAGCCCCACCGACCACTAGTTTTCAAATGGTATATTCGATGGTTGGTGTAATATATGGCATATAGTTTTAATGCCCCCGCAAATTTGGTATATGTGGATATATATATATGCATCGCCCCCCCACGCGGATCTAAAAAATGATTACATTGGATTCTAACAAAACCATGGGTCGAGGGCTTAGGCCCTCGACCCCTTTTGTTGTCACTTTAACCTTTAACAAAGGTTAAATACAAACTATACCACATATATGTTAAGACTCATGTGATGGCATGATGGTAAATGCCTTGGGTAAGGTCTTGGGTGGTCACGGCTTCAATCCTCCGGACTCCCATATAATTTTACATAAAATTAACCATTAGTCACCAATGGGAGGTCGCCACATGGTGACCTCTCATTGGTCTATCCATGCCACATGTCAACAAATGATTAATCCACTTGTATGTATGAATGCCAACACACTTGCCCAGTCAACGTATGGTCATGCCAAATGGAACCTTGGGGTATGGCCATGTCATAATCATATAGTTGTACGGTCGTGACATGTGTCACTCTTGTAGTGGTGACATGTGTTACCTTCACCCCTTTGACTTTGACTTTTGACCTAGTTGACTTGAACTTTGACCGGCCATATCTTTTGCATACGAACTTGTTGGAGGCGATTTTTGCATCGTTGGAAAGCTATTTTTGAGCTCTACGCATTGATGGAATTTTTAAGATCATTTGAGATGATTTATTTTTGAGATTTTATGGATCCTCCTAGACCTCTATGAGCATTCTGGATCCTCTTGGACCTCTGTGAGCATTCTTGGATCCTCTTGGATCACAACTTCCCACTAAAGAACTTTTGGACCTCCAAAAGTTTAGATATTCAACAAATTAGTGATGATAAATCTAACTCACTCTTCCATCTTACTGAAATGATTTTGTCCAGTAACTTAGTGATGAAGCTTCTTCACTCTTCCATCTTGATGAATATTTTGGAACTTAGTCTTAATCTTAGATCTTAAATCTTAGGTATTGGGTCAGTGTACTTTTGCATGCTTATGAAATATGGCTCTAACTCCAACCTCTAGAATTTTCACTAATACAGAATATAGCTCTAGTTCTAGCTCATAGATTCCCTAATAACAAAAGTCATGTTCACTGAATCTCTACAATATCTGAATCCTGTTTTCAACATCCACTCCCATATCCTAATCTATTGAATATAGTCTATCTCATCCAATATGAACCAATTCGAATGTTGATCTATGCCTTTCCCTTTTGGACTCATTGTTCTTGTACTGTTGATGTATATGTAGGAGTCTCTGAATGAATTCCCAATCCATTACTCTCCTTTCTTGAAAAACAAATCGATTTGTACTGTAACCATCTATACATGACTTGATTTTGTTCAAGGTATACATCTACAAGAACATGACATAGCGATTTGAAGATGCTTATATCGTGCATCTATATGCTTCTTAAAAGAGGATTATTTCTCCTTTACCAACTCTAGAAAGTTTTGCATTACTTCGATGCTCTTTCCGCTTCTGATCTACACGTTCCAACTGCCTGCATCCTTTTGTTCCTTCACCTTTTGTTCTTCATAATTAAGAATGTTAACTTAGACAATTCAATCCATATGTAGCCCTTTAGCTGATGACAAGAAAATACAATTTCCTACACTGTTGTCAAAAGGCTTAGAAATCTTATAAGATCCCTCTCACTCTAAAACAAAGTGGCTATATAGAAACCCTTTTTGCAAGATTCCTCTCACTTCTAACAATATGTAAGGTGGCTATCTAGAAATCCATTTAACAATATTCCTCTCACTCTTAGCATCATATAGGGTGGCAATATAGAAACTCTCTTACAAAATTCCTCTCACTCCTATCAACATATAAGGTGGCAATATAAAAACTCTCTTACAAAATTCATGTCACTCCTCTCACTCTTATGATTTACAATGAGTGGCTTACAATCCTTCTAATAGACTTTATGAGATATCTACATATGCATATTACATTTACAAATATATATATTTACAATGAAATCTTCACTAATTGATGATTTATTCATGGACTCATCCTCCCCTCAGTACTAGAAGGAGTTTCACAACTTCCTATCTTTGACAATGCCTCTGACGTCGATGCTGAATCTGACATTGAATCTGATGTTCAATCCAAGAAACCATTATACCAAACTATAGGTCTTCCCAATAACCTATATAACCTCTCCTTACGAATACCAAGCACTATTGTTGTGTTTGCAGTAGCTTCTCTAAAATACAAAAGTACCTAGACATTATAGAATGCGATTGCATAGCCTTCATCTTCAAACGTCACAACTAAGAGTAGTTTTACCTTCAAATATGGAACATATAATATATGTTCTATTCCCAGAAATCCCCCCGAATCGAGCTAGAATCTTACATATCCATACCCTTTTATTGCCTGTCTGGTATTAATTCCAAATCCCACATAGAAATCTGTGTGGGACTCTGAGAAAGTAAAAAATACTGATCTCATCCCGGTCATGTGGCGAGATGAGCCATTGTCCATGAAGCATTCCTCAATGTCTTCATATATTACTTTTCCAAGACCAACCATTAGGGAGTATTCTTTCTCAAATATTTTAGTAAGACCATTAAATTCATCTAGATTTGATGCTTGTCTTCTTGCAAGTGCCATTATATATTTATGGGTCTACTTCAGACATAAGTGCGAGTAAAGTGTCTAGCACTTCTCAATATGATGTCCACTCTTACCACAATAAGAGAAGAGTGTGTTGTTCCCATCTTGGAACCATGATCCCTTTTTATCATTCCCCCTTTTCCTTTACTTTGAGAAATGATCTTTACCTTTAGCCTTCTTCATGGAGGGATTCTCTTACACAGACTGTCTTCTTATACATTTCTCCACATCATGGTTACTAGTTCCTTAGGAAGCACATGGATACCTAGACCATTTACCAGTCTTATCAGTGGAAAATGATTTCATTTCCTCTTTATCATTCATATATTTCTCTAGAGATGTCTTACACATGTTACCTTTCTCTGGATTGGAAGGTAAGACTAACTTCTTATGAAGGAACTAGTCATCTAAAGTTATCCTTGCTTCAACTCTCCTCGATCATTCTCCATCTCGACGAGAAAAATAATAATATGAGGAGTCATCTTTCTAGGTCATGCCTTTTGAAAGAGGTAGTCCTTTTTGCATCGAAGACTTTACATTCTCATCCTACCAATCTCCATGGATTGATGCTGATGGTGCCAATACTTGATTTCTGATCTGCAACTTTCTTTCTGATTCATGAAAAATACCCTTATGGAATTCCTCATGACATATCAGTTGATCTTGCAACCTCTTCTTATTTTCCTCAAGAGCTTGCAACTGCATCCTTAACTCAAAATATTGCTTCTGGATTTGTCGATTAATACTCTTCTGTAGCCTCAACTTCATGAGAGATTTGTTCATCTTGTCCTCTTGATAAGAGCCTTCAAAATCTTCACCAATTGAACTCTTGGATCTCATCACATCAACAACTTGAAAATACATGTCAAAACTAGGTCTGATACCACTTGATTCGAAAATCCTTAGATATCACTTATTCCTTTAAAAATATACATATAACATCTAACTTGGTTCAAAATTAATTATTGATCGTATTGAGGTGATTTGCAGAAAAAATGATGTTGTGCTTTTTATAAAAAAACTCATAAAGTGACGATTAATTTACAAATTTATGAGATGACACATTAGAAAATAAAAGAACTCAAATTACATATATGGATGACATATATTACTTCATCTTCATGTCCTCTTTAGATAGTATAATTGTTCTTCATCATCTCCAAATACCAAATTACATTACGACATGGGCTTACAAAAATCCAATTCAATAGACTCTTTTACATTGCACTACTCAAGCCAAGAAAATGAGTTCACCATTAAAATCCTTGCGAAATTCTGAGAAATTTGAGTATAAAGTCGACCAAATTTTGAACTGGTTCAATTACATCCTCTTTACAAGCCAAATGATGCACTAAGGCACTCATTAATGAAAATATGGACTAAGACTTTTACAAATGACCTATGATCATAAAACATACCTCAAATTCACACTCCTTGTGGAAAATCATGAAAAATGAGTATAAAGTTGCCTATGTGTAGTCATTACACCTCATGGCACGCATATAGAGATACACCATACTTGGCCTTTTCTTAGCATGCAAATCTATGCATCTGTACAATACCTACTCCTCGGGATCTATGCCCTGGGTCTGTGTGTAGACATGGGAATTTGTGCCCATTAAATAGGGCACAAGCTTAACTCCCTCTCCACATTTCATGGTTAGCATTTAAATATTAGTTAGGTGGGATTTGTAACAAACCTGCACCTTTGTTGCATTGGTTAAGTTTGTTGGTATATATATAGCAAGTCAGGGGTTCGAGCCCCATCGACCATTGATTTTCATGTTGTATATTCGGTGGTTGGTGTAATATATGGCATATAGTTTTAATGCCCTCACAACTTTGGTATATGTGGATATATATATGTGTCGCCCCTTGCACGAATCTTGGACATGGTTACATTGGATTCTAAAACAACCATGGGTTAAGGGCTTAGGCCCTCAACCCCTTTTGTTTCCACTTGAACCTTTAACAAAGGTCCATACCACATATATGTTAAGACTCATGTGATCGCGCAATGGTAAAGGCCTTGGGTAAGGTCTTGGGAGGTCACGGGTTCGATCCTCCAAACTCCCATATAATTTTACATAAGCTTAACCATTAGTGGCCAATGGAAGGTCGCCACATGGCATCCTCTCATTGGTCTATCCATACCATGTATCAACAAATGATTATTCCACCTGTATGTATGAATGCCAACACACTTGCCCAGTCAACGTACAGTCATGCCAACACACCTGTCTAGTTAGCATATGGTCATGCCCGCAAGAGTTGAACACCATGGTTAGCGTTGCAACTGAAGGTCGACAACTCGATTGGTGTTTCCCTTCTAGTACATGTGTTAAAGTGGAATTGTTGCAGGTATGTGGACCACTTCTAGTGGAAGTAATTCTGTAAATTCCCTTGTGTCTGCATGAATTGCAAAGGATTGTGATCAATGTGGATGATCATTTCCTTTCTCGGAATGTAATGCTTCCATTGTCAGCATGCCTCCACAATGGAGTACATTTCCTTGTCATAGATGGGATACCTATGAACAACATCAGATAATGTTTCACTATGATAGGAAATTGGATGTCCCTTCAAAGTGAGGAAGGAACCTATAGCATAGTCTAAGGCATCTGTCTCAATCTCAAATGACTGTTGTAAATATGACAATGTGAGGACTGGTGCAGAACAAAGGAAATGTTTCATATCCTAGAATTCTTTCTATTATGATTTAGACCATGCAAACTTGGATTTAGCTCTCCCCTTGGTCACTTGACTTAAGGGCCAAGCTATATGAGAGAACCCCAACATGAATATGTGGTAGAAATTAGTGATTCCCAAAAAGTTGGAGAGATCTGTCAGAGTTTTCAAGGATTGCCAATTGTGAATGAATGGGATCTTAGCTGGGTCCACATGCACACCATGTTCATCCATGATGTATCTTAAGTATTTGATTCCTTGCATGCTGAATGAGCATTTCTCTAGGTTGGTGTATAAATTGTGTTGTCATAGGGTGCTCATGATATGTTGAATGTGCTACAAGTGCTCTACCTAGGTTTGGATAAGGATGATGATGTCATCCAAATAAACCACAATGAAAGAGTTTGTGAATGGACACAAGATATATTTCATCATCCTCATGAAGGTCAATTGATCATTAGTCAAGTATTCCAAATTCTCTTGAAAAATCCATCAATGCGTAGAGCTCGACGATAACTTTCCAATGGTGCAAAAATCAACTCAAATGGAGTTCGTATGTGAAAGTTATGAGCGATCAAAGTTCTAGTCAAATCAGGTCAAAGGTCAAAGTCAACATAGGAAAAAGGGTGACATGTGTCACCAATGCAAGGGTGAAATGTGGCATATTATTGTACATGTGATGTGGCATATTGGTTGGCAACTGACTGGGCAAGTCATACACGCTAGATGGATAAATCAAATGTTGACACGTGGCAAGGGATAACTAATGAGAGGTCACCATGTGGCAACCTCCCATTGGCCAATATTAGTTATGATCTATCAAAATATTATGGGAGTCGATGGGGGTCAAACCCACAACCTCCCAAATCCTTATACAAGCCTCCATTACCAATGCGCCATACATTTAGTTCTTACCATGATATGTTTTCAAAATTTATTTGAATTAATGTAAAGCTTCGTTTTGGGGGGGGAAAAGGGATCGACGACTGTCCCTAGCCCCTGGTATATATGTTAATACATGTGACCAATACCATAAGTGCATAGGGCTAATAAACTACAAACCAATGCAACCATATGGTTACAACCATCTATTAAATGACCAAGAATTATGCCAATAAAAATGACGAAATATATGGTGGTCGGTGGGGCTTGAACCCACGACTTGCCATATATAACCACAACATTTTAACCAACAAACCACACATAAAAGTTGTTAAAAAAAACCACCTATTTTATATTTAATGCCTGCCCTGAAATTTAGACAGTAAGTTAGGGCCCGTACCCTATTTAATGGGCACGTGGGCCGAGGTAGGGGGAATTAATTTGTGCAGAGAATTGTCTTGAAGTGTGTGCCTAAGGTTACATAGACTTTAAGGTACACCATAGAGCATGTCGAGAGGACCCTTAACAAAATTTTGAGAACTTTATACTCATGTTGCATGATTTTTCACAAGGAATCCAACAATGCACTCTGTTTCTGCATTTGAGAAACATGTAAAAAGGTCATTGTAAAATACAAGCATTTGAGCATTATTAAAGAAGGTCATTATTGGAAGCGGACCCAGTGAGGTAGCCCAAATTGGGTGAACTCTGTTATCCAACTTGTGTATGTGATTTCATTATTTTTTTTCATTTCAAGCTCAGTTATTTGCAATATATTTATCATTAAAGTGTGAATGGTTAGATAAGTTTCCACATGTAAATTGTAAACAGTCAAGCGATCATTATTATTTTGAAGATCAAGTAGATGTTTATGTGTATTTAAAATAATATGCATCTAAGGATATTTTGGATCAAGTTGGTATCAGAGCATGTTTGACAAGTGTTTGCAAGTGAATGCTTACAAGAGCTAAACTCAAACTTGGAAAAGGAAAACTTGCAAGTTATAAGTCTAAAATTGAAATATTTCGAACACATAAGTTGGCTTCTGAAAAAGGAGAAGAAGGAGATCAACCCATGAACCATGAAGAGATCATGTCTACACTTTAATCATTAAGGGATATAGTAGAGAATAAATATCATATTTTCAAGGATGGGGATGGATATATTGTCAGAGCTCATCGTATCAAAACTAATGTTTCTTTAGTGAGAATAGGGAAAATGAAGAGACTTGTGAGTGCAAGTAAATATTTAGTTCTCATGATAGTGAAACAGAAAGAAGAAGATATAATTGATTCTTTAATAGGTTGTGATCCAGATCATAAACATGAGATGGTCAAAATCATATCTAATTATGATGAGTTTCTTTAGGAACCTATAGGGTTGCCTCCTAAAAGGAAGTTTGAACATGAAATATATTTGCAGCAGGATGCTCCTCTTCTGAACATTGGAATGTATAGGTCATAAGTACCTGAGAATGTAGAAATAAAGAAGCAAGTTCAAGAGTTGCTCGATAAAGGAATCATCAGACCAAGCTCCTCTTCGTGAGGTTCTCCTATTGTATTAGTTCCGAAGAAAGATGACACGTGGAGGATGTGTATTGATTTTTGATCCTTGAACAAGATTATGGTAAAGAACCGTTATCCTCTTCCCAGAATTGATGATTTATTAGATTAGTTAAAGAATGATGTGTATTTCACTAAGTTGGATTTGAGAAGTGGTTACCATCAGATCAGAATTGCAGAAGGTGACACATGGAAAACTACTTTTAAGACCAAGCAAGGCTTGTTCGAATGGTTGGTTATGCCGTTTGGGTTATGTAACACACCAACAACATTTATGAGAGTAATGAATAATGTGTTTAGACCCTACATAGATGATTTTTTTTATTGTCCGTTTAGACGATATATTGATCTTTAGTCGAATATGGGAAGATCATATAAAGAACGTCAAGACAATCATAGAACTCTTGAAGAAAGAGAAGCTATATATCAAGTTATCTAAATGTGAATTTAGAAAAAATTCTCTAGTATATTTGGGATACATTGTAGGGAATGGTCAACTAAAGATAGATCCCGCAAAAGTAGAAGTCATTTTAAAATGTCCCAAGCCAACTACTTCCTAGGAGCTTCTTAGGAGCGATACAGTACTAGAGCAATTTCATTGCTAATTTCTCATACATAGCAACACCTCTACATGCGTTAACAAGTTTTAAACAAGTCTTTCAATGGGGAGGCAAGCAACACAAAGCCTTCGAGACATTGAAGGAAAATATAAGCACCGCACTAGTTTTGCCTTTGCCATATCTACAACAACCATTTGGGATTCAAACCGATGCAAGCAAATATGCCATGGGAGTAGTCTTGATGCAACAAGGTAAACCTATATGTTATCATTCTGAGACTTTCACTCAAGCTGTAATTAACTATCCAACATATGATAAGGAATTGTATGTATTGGTACAAAATGTAAAGAAATGGAAGCATTACTTAATGGGAAAGGAAACAATAGTTCATACCAATCATCACCCATTACAGTATTTTCAGTCACAGACCAAGCTACAACAATCATGACACTTCAGGTGGATGGGTTTTCTACAACAATTTCATTTGGTAACCAAGTATAAGAAAGGTATTCATAGCAAGGTTGCAGATATGTTGTCAAGACCAATAATTAGTGCATCCACAATACTCATGTATAATCCTTTAGCTCATGAAAGCAATGCATTCTTAGGATGATGATTTTAAAGAGGTATATGATGCATCAATATAACTCATGGAAATCATCAATCATATTATTATATGCATGAAAATTTGTTATATCATCTTGGAAAACTATGTATACCAAGAGATGAAAGAGTGAATGTAATTAGAGAAGCTCATACATCTCTCATCTATGGTCATTTTGGGGTTGGTAATATAGTTGCACAATTACAAAGGTATTGTTATTGGCCTCGAATGAATGAAATAATTTCCAAATATATCAAAGGGTGTGTTATGTGTGCCATGAGTAATCCTAACAGCACAAATTTGGGGTTATATACACCACTTCCAATACCTTATCAACCATGGGAAAGTGTCTCCATGGACTTTGTAGGGGGTTTGTCAATGTCCAGGACATGTCATGATTATCTATATGTTGTTGTGGATAGACTCAACAAGATGTGTATTTTGATGCCATGCAAGAAACATGTCATAGTTGAACAAACAACACAAATGTTTTTTGCTAATGTATGGGTTCATTTTGGACTTCCTACATCTATCATATTAGATCGAGACTCTCACATTTTGGGAAAGTTTTGGTCTCATTTATGGGAGCTAATGGACACTAAGTTGAAGAAGAGCACAACTTTTCATCTGCAGACAGATGGATAGACAAAGGTGGTAAACAAAACAATGGTACATCTACTTAGAGGANGAGACTCTCACATTTTGGGAAAGTTTTGGTCTCATTTATGGGAGCTAATGGACACTAAGTTGAAGAAGAGCACAACTTTTCATCTGCAGACAGATGGATAGACAAAGGTGGTAAACAAAACAATGGTACATCTACTTAGAGGATAATGTAGTAAGAATCCTAAGTTATGGGATGAATAGTTTCCGTATGTACACCATGCCTACAATATTGCAATACATTCGTCTACTCATAAAACTCCTTTTGAAGTATGTTTGGGGTACTTGCCTAAATCACCTATAGAACTTGTTTTTGGAGAAGTAGGTAAAGAAGATGGACATGATGATACAGATAAAGCAAAAAGGTTCATTCAAAAGATTCAACAGGTACATCAAGAAGTACATGAATAATTGGAGAAGAGCCAAGACAAGTATAAGGCAAGGAATGATAAACATCGTCTTGAACATCAGTTTGAAGTCAATGATCAAGTATGGTTACATATAAGGAAGGATAGAATGAAAGGTGAAGGTACAAATATAAGACCAATCTGGTATGGTCCATTCAAGATCTTGGAAAAAACTGGTACCAATGCCTTTCGTTTAGATCTACCAGCCTACATGCAAATATATTCAATGGTGAATGTTGAGAATTTGAAGCTTTATGAGCCTCCTATGATTATGGATGAAGATGAAAGTATTCAGGTTCCAACAATTGATGATTTTTCTCTAGAATATTTGGATGAGCTATAGGAAGATGTTATTCTTGACAGAAGAATCAAGACTTCATAATGAGGTGATGTGGAATATCTCTGAGTAAAGGGGTAAACCAAGTAAGGAAAAATGGATGGAGATCAGAACGGTGAGGGAACTCTATCCTAACCTAGTTTTTGAGTAATTAAAATCTTTTGGTGGTCCAAAAGGCTTACAATAGGGATGAATGATCCAGGAGGATCCAAGAATGATCACAGAGGTCCAGAAGGATCCATAATGTCCACAGAGGTCCAAAATGGTTCATAAATGCTCAAAATTCATGTATTCCAAATCCTCTCGAAAACAACATCAATTCGTAGAGATCGTCAATATCTTTCCAACGGTGCAAAAATCACCTCAAACAAAGTTCGTATGCAAAAGTTATGAGCGGTCAAAGTTCTAGTCAAATTAGGTCAAAGGTCAAAGTCAACATTGGAAAAAGGGTGACACGTGTCACAAGTGTAAGGTTGACACATGGCACATGATTGTACATGTGACATGGCATATTGGTTGGAAGCTGACTGGGAAATTCATACACTCTAGATGGACAAATCACATGTTGACATGTGGCAAGGTATAGCAAATGAGAGGCTGCCATGTGGGGATCTCCCATTGGCCAATATTGGTTATGGTATATAAATTTTTTATGGGAGTCAATGGGGTTCAAACCCGCAGCCTCCCAAAGCCTTATACAAGCCTTCACTACCAATGCGCCATGCATTTATTTCTTATCATGATATGTTTTAAAATTTATTTGAATTAATGTAAAGCTTCATTTTGGGGGGGAAAGGGGTCGAGGGTTAGCCCCATCCCTTGGTATATATGTTAATACATGCGACCAATACCATAAGCATGTGGGGATAACAAAATACAAACCAATGCAACTATATTTAATATATGGTTACAACCATATATTAAACGACCAACGATTATGCCAATAAAAATGACGAAATATATGGCAGTTGGTGGGGCCTGAACCCCCGACTTGCCATTTATAACCACAACGTTTTAACCAACAAACCACCTATTTTATATTTAATGCCTGCCCCAAAATTCAGACAATTAGTTAGGGCCCGTGCCCTATTAATGGGCACGTGAAACAAGGCAGGAGCATTAATTTTATGCAAAGAATTGTCTCGAAGTGTGTGCCTAAGGGTACATAGATTTTGAGGTACACCGTAAAGCATGTCGATAGGTCCCTTAACGTAATTTCAAGAACTTATACTCATTTTGCAAAAAAATTCACAAGGAATTCAATGATGCACTCTGTTTATGCATTTGAGCAACATGTAAAAAGGTCATTGTAAAACACAAGCATTTGAGCAACATGTAAAAAGGTCATTGTAAAACACAAGTATTTGAGCATTAATAAAGAAGGTTTCTATCGGAAGTGGACCCAGAGAGGTATCCCAAATCGGGTGAGCTCCATTATCCAACTTGTGTATGCGATTTCATTATTGTTGTTCATTTCAAGCTCAATTTTTGCAATACATTTATCATTAAAGTGTGAATGATTAGATAAGTTTTTCACATGTAGCTTGTAAACAATCAAGCGATCATTACTATTTCAAAGATCAAGTAGATGTTTATGTGTATTTAAAATAATCATCATCTAAGTATTTTTCGGATCACTTGAGGTTGTCCTTCCTTGCTCTATCCTTTGTTCTGTGAGTTAGGGCCACCTTTGCCATGCTTTTTTTGTTGCATATTTGTAGACTTGAAGTCCTTCTTATTTCATCGCTTAAATTTCTGTTTGATTTTGATAGCATATCGATAAGAAACTCCCATTGAGGATATTTCCAAGAAATCCATATCTATTTGGATGTACCTATGTAGGATACTATGGTACTTCATAACTAGGTGTCACTTGGAGTCTTTGATACCCAACTTTGAACATAAGGTATAGAAGATGTTAATGTACTTTAACACTATCTGGTCTCTTTCCTGACACATAGTCATCCATCTTGTGTATTGGTCATCATAGTATCCAATAGAGTAGAAATTGTCCTTAAGGGAATCAACAAAGGCCACCCAAGTGGGTCCTGTCCCAAATACCACAGACTCATCTTCGTTATGTCTCGCACAGTAACATTCCCACCAATCTTTAACATGGGGGAGGGATTTAAGGAGAGCGAAGGTGATATTTTCAGTGTCAATTTTTTTTTTAATAGAGTAATACCCTTCTAATAGATTCAACCATTTATCTAAGGCATCTGTATCTATCTATTGCACCTTCGAAATGGATTCTTGTTGAAGGTGCCTTTGCTACTATTGGTAGGCATCAAAGGATTTGGGCGAAATTGTCCATCATCTCATTTCACTATCATGTGAGGTCTTACTCAAGAGACATTTTAAAAGGATATCTTGCTTCATCATATCTCTTTTCTTCCACCATGGGAGGTTAGTTGGGCTAGCGAGAGCAATCATCCCCAAGTGAAACTAGCTCAAAACCTAACTCTCTATGCCCTAACCTCATCGGGGACATGCATTGAGAAAAAACAAGGAGTAGATTGTTCTGATACCACTGATTCATATTTTATTGAGAAAAAAATGAGATACAAACAAAAATATAGTAGAGAACACATAAACATAGTGAAACCCAACTTATATTAATGAATAAAATAATAGAATATTGTAGGACACAAACTGGCTAAGATGGCAGTAGCTTATCTCTAAAGAGAAATAGATATCGACTATGCTCATTGGAAAAAAAATGATTACAAAGAGGACGAAAAGGGCCTTTTATCATGAAGCTTAAAAGACAAAGAGGAAAAAACCCTAAACATCAAAACCCTAACCCTAGAAGATGAAATGTCAAGATTATTGCGGGCCCCAAGGTGGTTAGTTGATATGCTAACTTCTTGAGGGCACAAATTTTGCATACGATCTCCATTTGGGGTGCATGGTACCTCGTTGGAACGAACTTTCCAAGGACTAAAAATTTTGGGTGGAGAGAAGGTACGTCATAACAACCTGTTACCCCCCAAATGTCCAAAAAATGCCATTTAGGGCCTCAAAATGGCCCCAGAAGTTTGGGACTTTAAAAACCATAGAAAATATGCCAAGAAGATAGATAATCATTGAGTTAGTGGAAGAGGTAGGCAACCACCAATATTCATCTAGATCACTGATACAAAGTGGGAGCACTATGTATCTATATGCATATATAGTCAGTTCCCCTATTAGTTTAGAAGAGCTAGACACTTGTCACCCTTGTCACTTCCATGACCTACTTGCCACATATCCACCACCCATGGCTATTGTCCTTGCTCCTTGGATAATATTATTGATCCTTACAAATTGTCTCATCATAGTCCTCCACTTTGGTGGGACACCTAAGCATTCCTCTATGCACCAATCCTCCATGGTGTTCACAACAACCTACTAAATTCCCTTCATCAATGTCTCTAGCTTTCGCCAAAGCATTTCCATCATTGTCATAGGATCCTACTTTTGTCTCTCCTATTGTGTGACTGGCCCTAAGTCCAACTTCCTCCTTTTCATGTCACTAGTTCCTATCATCTGGTGGTGTTGGTCTCTTACCACTAATATTTTTTCAATCATCCACTTGATAGTTAGTATATTTGTGTATAAAAAACCAAAAAAAATTAAAAATTCAAGAAATTTAAAAACAATTCTTACCGATGTCACCCCAAGTGGCACCTGGTGGAAGAGGAAGGTTGGGATCATTATTTTAATCCATCCCCTCGTAGGTATAGTCCTATAAAACTATTTTATGTTACTTCCATCCGTCAAAGAATACTTGGTTGAATACTTGATTGACCTCTTCTCCATTAACACATACCATCATCTAACACTATTTCACAATGAAAGAATGTTGTGGGCCTACTCCTCTCATTGCCGTATGTGTGCAAATTGCTGGAACATGCTCAAAGAAAAAAGACTAATTAATACTCCCATATGTGAAGTCTTCATGTCCCTTCCTCTTCTATTTCCCTAGTTGAAATTGTGGATTGCAAAGTAACCCTTATGCCCAATCAAATAAGGTTTCAAGTAAGCCTTGCACAACTATACGTAGTGATGCAGTCCACTAGTTCCAAATACATACAAAATTAAACATATACAAAAGAAAACAAGGGACACCAAGAGATTTTACTTAAGAACCCCCCCAAGGGGAATTATTATTATTAAATCGTTATTCCCGTGTGTTACCCTCTAGTGTACAAATGGTTCCTTTTACAATGAAAGGTGACCATAACAACTATTACATAATTAGATGGTTAGTTCAAACCATCTCCATAACTGTTGTTCCTGAGTTTATACCTAAGGCTTCATTCAAAGTATAATGTCAAGGCATCCAAAAAATAAAGAGAGTTTAAGATGTGGAAAGAAAGTTAATTCTTCAAGTAAAGAAGCTAAAGTTGATTTCTAAGTTGTCTTTGCCTAGCTTCCCAATGTTCCTGAACGCTAATGTCCTATTCAATCATTGGCCATGAATGTTCAAGTTCAACCTGGGTGTTAGCGGTTGCTAAAATGGTATTAAATAAGTTTAAAGCGATGTTAGTATGATCTGTGAGACTAGGTTCTATATTAGGCCGTCTTGCAACACGTACAGTCACGGAGGAAAGAAAATCAAAGAGCTGTTGTTTTTATGTTTGTTTTTTCTTGTTTTCAATTATATTAGAAAAATTCTTGAAATTGAATTAAAAGTATAACAATTCAAAGGCCGTTTCTTGTATCTGAGTTAAATTTGGAAAATAATGAATGTGATGAAAGAAAAACATAAAGTTGTCAACAAAGTGAGGCATCAATCAAAAAAGAATCTCACTTTGATACAGAAGAAGAAAAATGGATGTAAAACCTTTAATGAAGCGTAAAGTATGGTAACCTAACAAATTCACAGGTCTTTTATTTGCTAATAGCAAATACAGAGGAAAATCTGTAAACAATCAGACAACCAAATAAATATATAACCATAGTAGATGTTGCACTAAGCTGTGATCATGCATTCATCAAAGACATATAAATGAAAAGTGCTGAAGTATGAAAGAACAAAAGAACACATAACTCAAGAGTGACGAAATTTGTAATCTTTGGTCTGCATTTGTCTTAATTCTCAAAAGGAGAGATTTCTCTTATTACAATCGGCCAGGAAAAAGCCCTCTTTAAGTCTTTTGAAATTATATTTATACAAAAGTCACCAACCCTAGACGGTTGGTGTTTTTCTAACTCCTAGGTGCTAACGGTTACATAATACAAACTTGAACTGTTTCGCTTGGTTACTTTTTATCTCTTTGTCATTCTGACAAAATGAGCATACATATGTTACTTCATTATTTCTTTGAAGTATTTCCTTCACTTGGTCCGAGACACTCCACGCACCTACTTAGAAATTGTACCAAAATTTTGGAAGGCTCTGTCATATCTTTTGCTTCAAACAAATACAACTTCCTCTGAATTTTCGACAACCTGTCCTCAAACCTTCTATCTTCAGACTTTACTGATTGTAATTGTAAATTCAGCTTCACCAACCATCTATCCATCTGGGAAATGTCAACCTGTTTCAACTACTAAATTTCAATCTGAGTTTCATTCAAGCTCTCTTTTATGTTCAGTTGATGCCTTATAACATTGATTTGTCCTAGTAATCTAGGACAATCTCCCTTTCCAATGCCTAGCAATTCTTTATCTAGCAATTCGAAGGTGTCTTCACAATCCTCCTTGATTTCTTTGGCCATTTTCTTGCTTTCACCTATATTGGCCTCCCATACCTTTAGCATGATATCACCCCTGATTTGCTCCAAGACAGATAACCCAGGAGTTACTGATACCTCTTCTTTAGCCGAAAATACGACTGCCTTTTGAAAAGTGGCCCGGGCTGCTATAGCCTCTTTTTATTTGAAAGAAATGTTCTCTAATGATTGATTTATTTCCTGAAAATAGTTTTGAATGATATCTACTTTAGAAAACAGGCTTTGTTGTTCTGATTCTAACTTCTGCTGCACTTCCAGTGTCTGGGCTTGAAATACTGTTAGATTTACCACCTAGCTTTCAGTAGAACTCAATTTAACTTGCAGTTGCCTTACTAATTCCTCTTGTTGGATGACCTGCCCTCGAATCGATTGCATCTTCTTATGTATCTCATCTAGAATAGACTTGAGCAGTTGGATTTCCTGTTTGTCAACAACTCTAGCCTGTTCAAGCCCTTTATTTATCTCATCTCTAATATTATTCTCTGTGTTCTTTATTTGACTTTGCAACTGAGCTATCATTTGATTTCTTTTCTTCAACCTTGCTTCCAGATTATCAATTGAAAACAAGTTGGTCATTGCGAAAGCTCCCAAAGAGCCTGCTACCTCTATGGCAAAATCCTCTTCTTCTAGATTTTGTCCATCCACAAGTACTCTATGCTTTTTCACCATTGTACATTCTTTCAGGTGCATTTCTTGTTTCACTACAAATTTTCTCTTCTTACT
>SNQJ01S0087944.1:14155-38718 GCA_010110895.2 Picea sitchensis | reverse complement strand
ATCTCATCTAGAATAGACTTGAGCAGTTGGATTTCCTGTTTGTCAACAACTCTAGCCTGTTCAAGCCCTTTATTTATCTCATCTCTAATATTATTCTCTGTGTTCTTTATTTGACTTTGCAACTGAGCTATCATTTGATTTCTTTTCTTCAACCTTGCTTCCAGATTATCAATTGAAAACAAGTTGGTCATTGCGAAAGCTCCCAAAGAGCCTGCTACCTCTATGGCAAAATCCTCTTCTTCTAGATTTTGTCCATCCACAAGTACTCTATGCTTTTTCACCATTGTACATTCTTTCAGGTGCATTTCTTGTTTCACTACAAATTTTCTCTTCTTACTGAAAAAGAAGTCAGAGAAAGCTACCTCTTCAATAGAGATTGGGGTAAGATCACTTACGTATATAGCATCAAGGTGGGGAGTCCCAAAACTTGACTGTAAAGAAGTCAATGCTGTAGTAGGGCTGCCTAACTCTATGAAATATGTTCCTCCTACAGTTTCGACAATATTGGCAGGAATAGTTGATGATAAAGGAAGAGTCGTTTGATTCGGGTTTAAAGGTGTCTCAGATTTAAGCTCTGTTTCAAACCTTGGATGTTCTATCTACGAAGCTTCTGATATTTGTGGAGATACTTTGGGATTCTTTGGGTTTTCCTCTATAGTTATTTTATTCAAAGACTTTAGTTCGAAACCTAGAGGTACACTTTCTTTTTCTGAAGGAGGGGTTATCGATTCTCCCTGTAGTATCTTGGGTAACCCGCTTCTTCTGTGATTTTGGAAAGTGAGAAAGCTGGCCTATAGGTTAGGGGGTAATGCCTAGACTCTGTCTAATATCTCCTCATAAGCTATGATTCCTTTAAATATGTCATCACAGGGGGATTTTTCATGCTCATATGTTTTCATATTGCAATGAGCTAAATGATTTCCCACAATTTGATATGGATCATGCCTTTTGAGTTCAATATCTACCAATTTAATGTCCTCCAATGCTGCGGCTTCTACCTTGGAATGGCCAAAATTTAGCAGTGAAAACCTCCCAATCTGTATAGGAAAAGCTGGCCAGAATTTCTTTTGAGCTGCTTTTAACTCTTTGCCGATGCCTCCTGTTATTGTCTGCTATGCCACTTCTCTGCACACTAGCCTGTCTGGAAGAAATTTTGGGAGATCATGAGGGGGAATCGAACATCCAAAGACTCCGATATAAGAGAAATTCTCTTCAAGAAACTAATCTGCAACTGTTTTGAGAGTTCCCATGATTTGCTTTGAAATCTGAGGGGGTGGATAACCATACAAAATTTGGTGCACATGAATCACTACATAGTGATAGACTTCATAAAAGAAATCTTTTACTTTTTCTTCCTAAAATTTGGAGTGATAGACATGGATGGGTTCAGCGCAGGCTGGGTTCCAACTCCAATTCATCAATGGGAAAGGGGTCATATAATAGATAACATCCATGACATACACTGACATATAAAAATACGTAGGTTGGCCTTTTGACTTTGCCATTTGGTAGTCAACAATCTCTTTGGTTAGGTTATCTGATATAATCTTATCCCAATTGAAGGTGAAACCCTCAGCTACCTCGTGTATAATTGGCACCCATTCCGCAGGGAAATGGGTAGGGCTTTTCCTCCCAAATAGTTTGCATAACATCATAGCTATATAGACTATATATTCATTTAATGATGCGGTGGCATAAACACCATGGGAATCAACTCTAAATTTCGCTGGAACCCCCCACCATGCTTTAATTATATATGGATAGGTTTGATCCAATTCTATGCACTCCTTTCGTTGAAATTCTTCTACGAATTCGAAATTATAAATATACTTAGAAACAAGGGATAACTTGTACATTACTTGAATGTGTTCTGGCCTGAAAGAGCCAATGACGACCTTTTGATAATTTATGATGCTCCTGGTTTGCACATTGATGTTCATCAGAGCCCAGTTTATCACGTCATCGTATGGCATGAGATTTGGCTGTGTAGCGATTTTGTGAAGTTCAACCTCTGTTATAACTCTGAGTTTAGTTCTAGTCTTATCAGTCTTTTCGTCTTCAAAATCATCTGGGCAATTCCTAACCTCACGCTCCAGGATTTCAAAAATCTGCATCCATGACCTGACTGAATCTACAGTATGTGGTGTGGTATCAGACATAACATCCGAGTTCGGATTTGAGCTTTCACTGACGTCATCACTTTTCTTCAGTGTTTTCCTGGGTACCATGATGCCTGAGATAAAAAGCGAGTACCTATTACAGAAAAGAGGGCGTAAACTTTCTCGAATACAACCTGCTAATTTGCTGAAGGTGAGAATGAAATTTGAAATAGAAACCTTTATTCGCCTTCTACCTGGCTTAATTAGAATGTAATCCGACGGACGATGAACTTATTTGTCTCAATGAGGAGAGTACGACTGGAGATACACGTCTCACACTATAAAATATCCCATTAATCCATAATAAATGCTGCCAAATATCGGCATTTCGAGACCGATAGTTTTGAATGTAATATCATTGAAGAATCCTGAAAAATGAAATGCGAAAAACCATTTTATATCGTTAACTTTTGTTTTAATGTTAAGTTAATCACACTTAAGCACTTAATACTTCCAGGACTCCATGCTTCGGGGTTTTTTGGATGTGATGAGTGATAATTATTCGTTTTCCAGAAATGCGACTGATTAACAATATATTAAGCATATTTAAACTTTAATTAATCGTGATTAAAAAGGATTTCGTGAATTACACATCAGGATTTTGAACTGTCGTTTGAGGTGGGATTCCCAAAAATGAAAATGCGACAAGCTTAAATTACCGTTAAACGTTTTTGAATCATTCTGATTAACTTGATTAAATCTCTTTTAAATTAATTTTCCGTGACTTCGGTATCGGGAAACTGGGTTCATTGTAATGTCAAACTGCTAAATCGCAGAACCCCGAAATCTGAAACTTTTGAAAAGCTTTAGTGTTTTGACCCCTTTTCTAAAACAAGGGCAGCTCCATAATCTGCTAAGACGTTTAAACCGTTCGATTGGTCGGATGACTCTATTTCGATGATGATTATCCGATTGCATGTTTGTGCTCTTTTTAATTTAAACAAAAAAACAAAATTTTATTTTAGTCTAAGGTTTTTTTTTAGGAGAATATAAAGTTTGTTTCAACATAGGCTCCATCTAGGGATCTCGTCTCCTTGCGGGATGAGAAGAATGTGTAGACCGAGTGCCTTTATTGGGTAAATGGAGTCATTATTGCAGCCCTGTGAAACACATTCTGAAGGAAAGCACAAAACAAGACTTTAGGATTCCATTCTTAACTTTGAAAACTCTCAAAACTAAATCATTCGGTGATCTCGAGTTAGGCTTATAATAGATTTCATTTCCTATCACTGACCTCAGATTTGTATAAGATAATCAAAACAAACTTAATCATTCTATCATGCTTTATTTGATTTTGTTCGCATCCAGGTGAAGTAACTTCAATATTTTAAGTTAGGGAGTCCCATTAGCTTAGAATTTATATCGAGCCAAAACGAGAAATAGTTACGAGAGCATCTTGTAATTCATGTATAATAGCCTATCAAATATGTAGACATTGATTCACTGCCAACGAGCCTGTTCAGTACCCCGATGAATTTATCAGATTTCCCTTATTGAATTTCCTTTCACCACTTCAATTAATAATTTAGCATTTAAATGCTGAGATGAGGGCAATCATTTAATGAATTTCCTTTCATCATCTCTTTTGGACAAGATGGGGGTAATCATTTTATGAATTTCCTTTCACAATTTGTCTTGTTTCAAAACATGAAGTGGGGGAAATCAACTGGCATGAAACATACCCGGAATAATATCTGTTTATAATTTAATAACAGAGGTATGTTAACTCACTTTAATTGCTCTGGACTAATCCTCTTCTGACCTTCAAGGATCTATGCTTTCAGGGAAGTTCTTAAGAGGAATTATTATTATATTTTTTAGGGACTTTTCTTGAGCGAAACTAATCAGTTTAATCTTGTTAAAACGACAAAGAGAGTTAGGATTAACCTAGACATACTTCCGGTTTGGTTAAAGTTCAGAGGAACTATAATTTTTTTTACCTATTCTCATTTGGAAGATTAGCTTGAGTTTCTAGAGTTAAGGTGAAATCTTCACTTTTATGAAGCTTATGGGAAGTTATCAAGGATCAGGTGAAGAGAAAATTTGATCATAGACAGAGGCAAAGAAAGGGGTTTTAGATGTTCTGTTGTAGATACAATTACTCTTAACAAGCTTCTTACTCAACTCTTGAAACTTTTCCTTAAAATTCTTTTTATTGCTTATATTTTTTTTTGTTCAGAGAAAATCTTTTGAAATTAAAAGTTGCTTTTCCTTTCTATGATTAAAATTTTAGTGATAATATTAGTAATCATGAGATTAGTATCTTACTTCATTTACATCTCATGGGACATTTTAACCTGAGTTTCTAAGACATAAATTCATGCCTTAGCAGTTTTTAATACTTCCAGCCAAACATACTGTTATTTTATTACCTTTTTTCGGGAGACATTTAACGTGAATATCCATGCATGTCACCTTTTTGATGTTTCTATTCTCTTGGCTTGTCAACAAGTTTCCTGCAATAAGATAATCATGATAGCTGTCAGGAACTCTAGTAGATTGTAAACCTTCTTATTGCAATTTTTGACGTATTTTGTATATATATTTTTTATTTTTTGTTTTAAGCCAACCTTTTATATTTACAGTAAAAGATAAAAGACTTACTGAAAGGAAGGTAACTGTCAACAAAACAAAACAAGAAAACAAACCAGTATGTACAATGAGAGTTCAGAAACATATTACTACATGAAGTGCTTGAGGTATCGCCCTTTTATAGGGGTGTTAAGAATCTTTCCGTCAAGATTTTCTAATAAAAACACATTCTTTCCCTCAGAGGCTGCAATTTTGTACAACCCGCACCAGATCTGATGAAAATTACCATTTTTCTTAGCATCCTCCTTTCTGGCTTCCCATTTTAGAACCAAATCACCAGGGAGAAGTTCCCTATCTTTAGCTTTTCGGTCAAATAAGGCTTTCATATTATCTTGATACTTATGTAGTTTTTCATCTACTTTGGCCCTATTTTGATGAACTTCAATTAGTTGATTTATCCTCCGGGTGATGTCATTTGGCTCTTCGTTTGAGTCTTTCCAGAGTTTCATTACCGACAGTTCTAGATTTATTGGTAAAATGACGCCGGTACCATATAACATCTGAAATGGAGACATTCCGATTGACCGTTTTGTGCCTATCCTATTAGCCCATAAAGGATATTTTAAATTCACATGCCATGCTTTCTTATTTTCAATCAGTATTTTCTTAATTATAGTCATCAAGCGTTTATTAGATGACTTAGCTAATCCATTAGCCTGTGGATAGTAGGCCGTGGAGTGTCCTAGCACAATATTATATTTTTGGCAAAATCTTATCATGGCCATGGACTTGAAGGCCTGATCATTATCAATAACTATTTTTCGAGGACAACCAAATCTTGATAGAATATTCTCCTCCAAAAAACTAATCACTACTGCATCAGTTGCGTTTCACGTAGGAATAAATTCCACCCATTTAGTGAAATAGTCTGTAGGGGTCAGAATCCATTTGTGTTGAGAACTCAAGTGTGGGTGGATTTCTCCAATAAAATCAAGAACCCATTGCTGAAATGGAGCTTCAGTTTTAACTGCCACTAGAGGTAACTCCGGGACTTTCTACTTGCCTGTAAACAACTGACAAGGATTACAAGTTTGGACTTTAGTGTTTACATCAGTGAATAATTTTGGCCAATAATACCCATATCTTAGGATGTTATAAGATGTTGCTCTCCAAGCATGGTGTCCTCCACACACTCCTTCGTGGAATTCATCTATAACTTTTTTTGTTTTAGATTCGACTAAGCAACTCAGTAAGAAACCCAAGGGATCCTTCCAATACAACTTACCATCTATAATACAATATTTCATAGTGTGTAACTTCAATGTCCTAGATCTAGATGGGGTTAGTTCACTGGGACATTGAAGGGTCAGTAAATAAGAAACAATATCGTGGTACCAAACTGAAGAAGAATTTTTTTGTAGAATTTCAGTTGTCGGCACAGTGACATCGAGTTCGTCTATCTCTAAAAATCCTTCATTCTCTTGCAAATGATTTATTCCGAGTACTTTCAAGTTTGATTCAGCCAACAATTTAGCCAAACCTTGACCTTTAATAAGTTTAGTTGGTTTAACTTCTTGGTTGAATTCCTAATTTTTGGCTAACCATCTGCCTCTCCTTCCATCATTGTCAGGTTGAACCAATATATCCTTAACATAACTGGTAGGCACATTAGCAATGATCTTTGAATGAAGTACGTAAGTTCTGAAAGCTTTGAGAGCTTTCAAGATTGCATAAACTTGTTTTTCCAATATGTCATATTTTAACTCAACATCTTTGAGACTTTTACTAAAGAATGCAATGGGCTGCTCAAAACTCTCATCATTTTTTTTGTAACAATACGACTGCAATAGTATGCTCAGAAGTGAATGAAAAAATAAAAAATTCTTTCAAATAATCAGGACTCGCCAGTACTGGTGCTTCACCTATGACCTTCTTAATGGGTTCGAATGATGCCTTAGCCTCGTTTGCCCACTTTACATCACTATCATTCTTAAGCATATCTGTGATCAATTTCACGATTTTAGCAAAATTTGGAATAAATCTTCTCAAAAAATTTATTTTCCCTAAAAATGACTAAATTTGTTTCTTATTCCTAGGACTATTAATAGTGTCTATTGCTTCAATCCTTTTCAGGTCAATTTTAATTCCATACCTAGACACTATATGACTTAAGAGTTTACCTTCTTGCATTGCAAAATGGGATTTTTTGGGATTCTGAGACAAACCAAATTTGCGACATTTTTCGAAAGTTTGCTTGAGGTGTACTAGATGTTCTGCATCAGATTTAGAAAAAACAGTTAGATCATCAAGATAAATAACAACAAACTTATCTCTTTCGCCGATGAAGGCGATGTCCATAGCTCGTTGGAAAGTTGCTCCTGCATTCATCAAGCCGAAAGGCATTTTGTCATACATGAAGGTACCCTATGGGGTGGTGAACGTTGTTTTCTCTTTGTCATATTCGTGTACTATGATTTGATTATAACCTGAAAATCCATCAATCATAGACATTTTGTTAGAGCCTACCACTTTCTCTAACACATGATCCATTTTAGGCAACGAATAATTGTCCTTGAGTGATGATTTGTTTAGATTCCTGAAGTCTACACACAATTTGATTTCACCGTTTTTCTTTTTACTGGAACTAAATTGGCTACCCACTCGGAGTATCTTAGTGGGACAATGATCTTAGCATCTAAAAGTTTCTTCACCTCCTTTTCAATCACGGGTAGCAATATGGGGTTAATCTGTCTGAGTTTTTTCCTAAAAGCTTTGACACCTTGTTTTAGAGGAATTTTGTGTTCCATTATAGTAGTGTCATAAGTTCTCAATTCGTCATAAGACCAAGCAAAAACGTCTTTATATTGTCTAAGCAACTCGACATACTTACTTTTTGTTTCAGGAGGAAGGTACTTAGATAATTTAACCAACCTTGGATTTTCTTTGGTACCTATATCACAATCTTCAACCTCTTCTGGCTGAGGCTGTAAAGTGGACTTCAAAGGGATGTCGTCATGATTTAATAACCTCTCTAAGGGAATCATGCATTTGGGGATCTGATTATTTTTCAAAATAAGTATACGATGATTAGCAATCCTATCTTGAAACTCTTGGGGATCTTCCCCTTCCTACATGATCCAAGCGAGATCATTCTGGTTTTCTTGATCGACATGTGTTTCGGCAAAGTCATCTACCATTTCTAAAAATTGCTTGATTTGTTCATCATCCTCGAAAACCTGCCAATGTTGTATATTATTCGGTATGGAAGGTCTGTGTCTCATCTCTATATGGTATTTAAGTTTGAAAACTGTTGGAGGCACAAAGGTTGAGGTTGCTTTAGCCATTGAATCTACCCGTTGATTTTCAGTCCTAGGGATGTAATGAACATTAACCGATGAGAAAAAGTTCTCAATTATATCCCAGACACAGTTTCTATAAGATCTCAACCTTGGATGCTTATCCTGGTATTGATGATTAATTTGTTTTATGATCAGTTCAGCATCACCATAGACTTCTAAGTTCTTAATCTTTAATTTTCTTGTAGCTTCTAATCCTAGGACTAGAGCCTCATATTCACATACATTGTTAGTATAATCTATGTCCCACTGTAATCTATAAGAAAAAGGAATAATGAACTCATCATCAGGTTCCACAAATAACACTCCAGCTCCTGTTCCTTCACAAGATGAAGCACCATCAAAATACATTTTCCAAACTCCGGAACTATATAATCTTTATTTATTTTTTCTTCTTTTTTTGTACAACTTTCTTCTATACATCAATATCATCATCAATAGACAAAATAAAATTCCCTAAATCCTGATCAACAATATAAACATGGTAGTTATTTGGGTTCAACAGATCGCTTACCGTAAACGCTAACCTCGTTTCTCTGTACAAACGTGTGAATTGTCCTCCAAAGACTGGGATTGTGGCGTATGTCATGTCGAGTTGGAGGGATCCTCCAAGTTTGGCACCCCAAGACCTAGATAACAACATGCCATACTTTGGGGGGATATCAACAACCACCACATCCATCAGAACGCTTTTTACAGGTATCTGTGCAAGATTAACTACCAAATCTTTTATCATACCTATACATTTAACTTTTCTCGAATAGAACAAATACAAATCTACATAAGGTCGAGTGATTTCAATACCAAGTCTATCCATAATGGATTTAGGCATTACATTGTGAGAGGCTCTGGAATCCAACATGCAATTATGGAGCAGGTGATCGTGCATAGTTAGCGTGATGTAGAAAGGGGCAACGATATCTCTTGCGCCTTTGAAATGTGGACCAAAAATTATATTAGGCTTGTCATCTTCTAGATTTATAACGTCAGCTTGACTTTCATTGTCTGAAAAATTAATTATTTTAGCAATTTGCTTTCTATATATTGGGTTTTTTGCCAGTTCGACAAGCGGTATAGGGATTTTGATTTTATTAATTTCATTTTCCAGACTAAAATTTCTTGTTGTTTTATCAAATTCTGTGAGTTGAGCTTCTACCCCCTTCTTTTCAGCTTTATTTTTTTGTGGGATTTTTGTTTCAGCTACAAGAACCTCTGTTTTCCTTGTGTTGACCACTGGTGTTTCTGGTGGCTTTGTCTTGGTAGACTGTGTATCAACAGTCTTAGTTTTAACAGTCTTCTTTTTAGCAGCTTTTGGAGCTGCCTCCTCTGTTTCCCCTCTTGGCAAGATTTTCTTTGGTGGGGTAATCGTCGTATTTTTGTTTCTAGGCCATAGATTGTATTTTTGTTGGAGTTTGGCTATTACGTTATCAACAATTCCTTGATAAGATGAATCTTCAGTAATATTCATATTTTCATCATAATTAGACCAACTTTCAACGTTCATAGATTGTTCATAATCTTCTCTAGTCAAATAAGGTTCTTGATAATCGTCACCAAGATTATTTATATCTTCATCGAATTCCTCAAAATCTTGCATGTCTTCTCCTCCTATAAAATTTTCATTTTTGAAGGGGGCTTGAATCTTTTGGTCCTCATTCTTAATTTTCCTTTGTTGTGTTTGAGGATTATGGTTTCTTCTGAATTCCTTTCTCCTGAAATGGTCATTTTATGACTGGTCTAATTCCATTCTTGAAATTTTGTTTGACAATTCCTTGATTATTCTAGCCATGTCATCCATCTTGTCTTGTGAGGACTTCCTGACTCCGGAAGGCCCTGCTTATTCCCTAAAACGTTGGGTTTCTTTATTTCTTGTTTCCAGTTTAGTTTTTAACTTTCCTGATGCCATCATATTTGATTCAATTTCTAAAGTGTCATCCTGCATTCTAGTGAGGTCAGTAGATCTCCTTTCTCTTAACAATAGAGCGAAATCTGGCTCAAAAGCCCCAACAAAAGTTACTTTTGCTGTAGGTTGGGAAGGCTTACCTCGGCGGGAATCTTAGTATATAATTTATTGAATCTTTGAGTAAACTCAAGAACTGATTCTGAGTTTTTCTTTCTCAAAGCTCCAAATTTGGTTAGGTAACAAAGATGATCTTTCCTTTCTCCTCGTTGTCTGATAAAATCATTTTCCAATGCATCATATGACCTTATGGAACCTGCTGATAGTCCTCGGAACCAGGTTCTTACCTGTCCTTCGAAATTTTGAACCAGGAGTCTTGAATAGACATCCTCGAGTTCAAGGCCAAGAATGTTAGCAAATTGATCGAAGAAATTAATGTGTTCAGTAGCAGTTAAATCTCCCTCTCCAGTAAACTTCGGCAAATTTTTCATATAATTTTCAGGTAAATCATGGAGAGGGATTGGGAGGACCAAAGGGTCATACCTAGTAGCTAATTTGGCAAATATTCTAGGAGGTGGGGGTGGTACTTGACCGCCCCCTCCTCCCCCAGGAGCACCATCTCCTCCGGCCACAACCATTGATAATTTAGAGGGTGAAACTTGGAGATTATAGAGAGGAATTTTAAGGATATGTGGTGACCTTTATGCTACGTCTGGATAAAGAGAAATGGTTTCAGAAAACTGACTGTTGGGATATAGGAAATTTGAAAAATAACGGACTAGAAAAAGGGGATTGGTTTCTTCAGACTTAGAAGATGTGTACACAGAAGAATCAACAAGGGTCGAATCAAGGTATACAGTATATTCTTCTGAATTTCGAGAGGTTGTAAAGTGAATCTCGGGAATTGATGAAAAGTTGATCGAAGTGGGAAGTGAGATATATCTTTTACCTCTATTGGTAAGAGAGACAGTTGGAAAAGTCTCGATTTCAAATTCGGGTAACACCAACTCAGGTTCTAAGGTTTCGGTTCTATCGATGGATGTTTCTTTGAAAAGGGGTTGGGTATTTGACTATTCAAGTAGATCCTTAGTATTTGACTATGTGGATTTGGGTTGATAAATCTTACTCGTGGATGAAACCGTCTGTTTAAGGTATCTTCTTTTTTTAGAAATTTTTTAGGATCAGAGACAGGGGAGGTCTGCTTGTTGTCTGGATTATTTCTGGTATTCTTTCAATTAGAAGCCAGTTTATTAATCGTGGAGTCTCCAAGTGAAGGATAAAATAGCCTTTATAAAGTGTTTGATCTTTGTTCACTATCAAAGAAAGAAACCTATCAATGTCGTTCTTCCTAGGGAAAGGTAACTTCGTTTCTTCGTCCTCGGCAACGACGCCAAAAATATGTTGTTCCTGAGTTTATACCTAAGGCTTCAAAGTATAATGTCAAGGCATCCAAAAAATAAAGAGAGTTTTAAGATGTGGAAAGAAATTTAACTCTTCAGGTAAAGAAGCTAAGGTTGATTTCTAAGTTGTCTTTGCCTAGCTTCCCAACGTTCTTGAATGCTAATGTCCTGTTCAATCGATGCCCATGAATGTTCAAGTTCAACCCGGGTGTTAGTGGTTACTAAAATGGTATTAAATAAGTTTAAAGTGATCCTGGTCTGATCTTTGAGACCGAGTTAGATATTAGGTTGTCTTGCAATAGGTACAATCACGGAGGAAAGAAAATCAAAGAGTTGTTGTTTTTATGTTTTCTTTTTCTTGTTTTCAATTATATTAGAAACATTCCTGAAATTGGATTAAAAGTATAACAATTCAGAGGCCGTTTCTCGTATTTGAGTTAAATTTGGAAAATAATGAATGTGATGAAAGAAAAACATAAAGATGTCAACAAAGTGAGGTGTCAATCACAGAAGAATCTCACTCTGATACATAAGAAGAAAAATGGATGTAAAACCTTTAATGAAGCGTAAAGTATGGTAACCTAACTAATTCACAGGTCTTGTATTTGCTAATAGAAAATACAGAGGAAAATCTGTAAACAATCAGACAACCAAATAAATATATAACCACAGTAGATGTTGTACTAAGTTGTGATCAAGCAGTCATCAAAGACATATAAATGAAAAATGCTGAAGTATGAAAGAACATAAGAACACATAACTCAAGAGTGACGAAATCTGGAATCTCTGGTTTGCATTTGTCTTAATTCTCAAAAGGAGGGATTTCTCTTATTACAATCAGTCAGGAAAAAGCCCTCTTTAAATCTTTTGAAATTATATTTATGCAAAAGTCACCAACCCTATACGGTTGGTGTTTTTCTAACTCCTAGGTGCTAATGGTTACAGAATACAAACTTGAACCATTTCGCTTGGTTACTTTTTATCTCTCTTTCATTTTGACAAAATGAGCATACATATGTTACTTCATTATTTATTTGAAGTATTTGCTTCACTTGGTCCGAGACACTCCATGCACCTGCTTAGAAATTGTACTAAAATTCTGGAAGGCTCTTTCATATCTTTTGCTTCAAACAAATACAACTTCCTCTGAATTTTCGGTAACATGTCCTCAAACCTTCTATCTTCAGAAGTTACTGATTGTAATTGTAAATTTGGCTTCACCATCCATCTATCCATTTGGGCACCGTTAACCTGTTTCAACTACGAAATTTCAATATGAGTTTCATTCAAGCTCTCTTTTATGTTCAGTTGATGTGTTATAACATTGATCTGTCCTAGTAATCCAGGACAATCGCCCTTTCCAATGCCTAGCGATTCTTTATCTAGCAATTCAAAGGTCTCTTCACAATCCTCCTTGATTTCTTTGGCCATTTTCTTGCTTTCGACTATATTGGCCTCCCATACCTTTAGCATGATATCACTCCTAATTTGTTCTGCGATAGATAACCCAGTAGTTATTGATACCTCTTCTTTAGCCGAAAATACGACTGCCTTTTGAAAAGTGGCCTGGGCTGCTATAACCTCTTTTTCTTTGAAAGCAATGTTCTCTAATGACTTTTTTGTTTCCCAAAAATAGTTTTGAATGATATCTACTTTAGAAAACAGGCTTTGTTGTTATGATTCTAGCTTCTGCTACACTTCCAGTGCCCGGGCTTGAAATACTGTTATATTTACTACCTAGCTTTCAGTAGAACTCAATTTAAATTGTAGCTGCCTTACTAATTCCTGTGGCTGGATGATCTCCCCTTGACTTGCTTGCATCTTCTTATGTATCTCATCTAGACTAGACTTGAGCAATTGGATTTCTTATTTGTCAACATCTCTAGCATGTTCAAGCCCTTTATTTATCTCATCTCTAATATTATTCTCTATGTTCTTAATTTGACTTTGCAACTGAGCTATCATTTGATTTCTTTGCTTCAACCTTGCTTTCAGATTATCAACTGAAAACAAGTTGGCTATTGCAAAAGCCCCCAAAGAGCCTGCTGCCTCTATGGCAAAATCCTCTTCTTCTATATTTTGTCCATCCACAAGTACTTTATGCTTTTTCACCATTGTACCTTCTTTCAGGTGCATTTCTTGTTTCACTACAAATTTTCTCTTCTTACTGAAAAAGAAGTAAGAGGAAGGTACTTCTTCAATAGAGATTGGGGTAAGATCACTTACGTATATAGCTTCAAGGTGGGGAGTCCCAAAACTTGACTGTAAAGGAGTCAATGCTGTAATAGGGCTTCCTAACTCTGTGAATGATGTTCCTCCTGATGTTTCGGGGATATCGGTAGGAATGGTTGACGATAAAGGAAGAGTCATTTGATTTAGGTTTAAAGGTGTCTTAGATTTAAACTCTGTTTCAGACCCTGGATGTTCTGTCTGCAAAGCTTCTCATCTTTGTGGAGACACTTTGAGATTCTTTGGGTTTTCCTCTGTAGTTATTTTATTCAAAGACTTTGGTTCGAAACTTGGAGGTACACTTTCTTGTTCTGAAGGAGGGGTTATCAATTCTCCCTGTAGTATCTTGGGTAACCCGCTTCATCTGTGCTTTTGGAAAGCGAGAAAGCTGGCCTGTAGGTGAGGGGGTAACACCTAGAATCTGTCTAATATCTCCTCATAAGCTATGATTCCTTTAAATATGTCATCACAGGGGGATTTTTCATGCTCATATGTTTTCATATTGAAATGAGCTAGATGATTTCCCACAATTTGATATGGATCATGCCTTCTGAGTTCAATATATACTAGTTTAATGTCATCCAGTGCTGCGGCTGCTACCTTGGAATGGCCAAAATTTAGCAGTGAAAACCTCGCAATCTGTATAGGAAAAGCTGGCCAGAATTTCTTCTGAGCTGCTTTTAACTCTTTGTTGATGCCTTCTGTTATTATCTGCTATTCCACTTCTCTACACACCAGCCTATCTGGAAGAAATTTTGGGAGAGCATGAGGGGGAATCGAACATCCGAAGACTCCGATATAAGAGAAAGTCTCTTCAAGAAACCAATCTGCAACTGTTTTGAGAGTTCCCATGATTTTCTCCAAAATTTGAGGGGGTGGATAACCATAAAAATTTGGTGCACAAGAATCACTACATAGTGACAGACTTCGTAAAAGAAATCTTTTACTTTTTCTTCCCATAATTTGGAGTGATAGACATGGATGGGTTCATATAACAGATAACGTCCATGACATACGCTGACATATAAAAAGATGCAGGTTGGCCTTTTGACTTTTCCATTTGGTACTCGACAATCTCCTTGGTTAGGTTATTTGATAGAATCTTATCCCAATTGAAGGTGAAACCCTCGGCTACCTCGTGTATAATTGGCACCCATTCCACAGGGAAATGTGTAGGGATTTTCCTCCCAAATAGTATGCATAACATCATAGCTATATAGACTATATATTCATTTAACGATGTGGTGGCATAAACACCAAGGGAATCAACTCTAAATTTCGCTAGAACCCCCCACCATGCTTTAATTATATCTGGATTGGTTTGATCCAATTCTGTGCACTCCTTTTGTTGAAATTCTTCTACAAATTAGGCATTATAAATATACTTAGAAACAAGGGATAACTTGTACATTTCTTGAATGTGTTCTGGCCTGAAGGAGCCAATGAAGACCTTTTGATAATTTATGATGCTCCTGGTCTGCACATTGGTGTTCATCAGAGCCCAGTTTATCATGTCATTGTATGGCATGAGTTTCGTCCATGTAGCTATTTTGTGAAGTTCAGGCTCTGTTATAACTGTGAGTTTAGTTCCAGTCTTATCAGTCTTTTCGTCTTAAAAATCATCTGGGAAATTTCCGACCTCACGCTCCAGGATTTCAAAAATCTACATCCATGACCTGACTGAATCCACAACATGTGGTGTGGTATCAGACATAACATCCAAGTTCGGATTTGAGCTTTCACCAACATCATCACTTTTCTTCAGATTTTTCCTGGGTGCCATGATGCTTGTGATAAAAAGTGAGTACCTGTTACAGAAAAGAGGGCGTAAACTTTCTCGAATACAACCTGCTAATTTGCTGAAGGTGAGAATTTAATTTGAAATAGAAACCTTTATTTGCCTTCAGCTTGCCTTAATTAGAATGTACTCCTACAGGTGATGAAATTGTTTGTCTTAATGAGGAGACTACGACTGGAGATACGCGTCTCACACTATAAAATATCACATTAATCCATAATATATGCTGCCAAATATCGACATTTCGAGACCGAGAGTTTTGAATGTAATATCATTGAAGAATCCTGAAAAATGAAATGCGAAAAACCATTTTATATCATTAACTTTTGTTTTAATGTTAAGTTAATCACACTTAAGCACTTAATACTTTCGGGACTCCATGCTTCAGGGTTTTTTTGGATGTAATGAGTGACAATTCTCCGATTTCCTGAAATGCGACTGATTAACAATATATTAAGTATATTTAAACTTTAATTAATCGCGATTAAAAAGGATTTCGTGAATTACACATCGGGATTTTGAACTGTCGTTTGAGGTGGGATCCCCGAAAACAAAAATGCGACAAGCTTAAATTACCATGAAATGTTTTTTAAGCATTCTGATTAACTTGATTAAATCTCTTTTAAATTAAATTTTCGTGACTTCGATATCGAGAAACTATGTTCATTGTAATTTCAAACTGCTAAATCACTGAACCCCGAAATCTGAAAATTTTGAAAAGCTTTAGTGTTTTGACCCGTTTTCTAAAACAAGGGAGGCTCCATAATCTGCTAAGACGTTTAACCCATTGGATTGTCGGATGACTTTATTTCAACAGTGATTATTCGATTGCATTTTTGTGCTCTTTTTAATTTAAACGAAAAAACAAAAAAATTATTTTAGTCAAAGGTTTTTTTTAGGAGAATATAAAGTTTGTTTCAACAATAACTATCTTCACAACTTCCTCCACAATATCTCCATGAATCTCTCAACATATCTCCATGAATATCTCAATAGATCCCCATCCCTATGTCCTATCATTTCTCCTCATCTCTCACTCTCACGTAGACTTCTAGAATTAGTCTACCTAATTATTGTTGGAACTTTAGGTTCTGATGGTTCATCACACTTCTCTTGAAAATAGTCAGTCGCACGATCGACCGACATCTAGAAACATTTGGTTGGGTGATTGACCAGATATCCACATTAGTCAATCGAGTAGTTAACAAGCTTGTCGGTCAGATAGTCGAACAACTATTATAGCAATTTTTTCCATGCTCTATGCATAATGCTTTGGTGGACTTCCCTTTCCCTCTGTAGACTCAAATTGTGTTTAGCCCCCAAGATCTTCCCATTTTGTGAAAGAGGAACCCAATTACTCCTAAAAATTATGAGCTTTCCTTGTGGAGGATTGAAGTGGTGAAGGCCCAGGTGAAGGGACTTAGTTTCTCAGTTCCGTCAAGTGTCGTTACATAAAGTTGTCACCTATGTACTTCTGTTGATTATATTAATAAAAATACTTTTTTCTTGCCCAATTATATGTTTCAAATACTTGTATTATTTTCCATGGTTAAATTTGTTGTACATATTGATGGACTATGCTATTTTATATGCTAACACTTTATATATATTCATATTCTTGTGGATCTTGAATGTCGGGAAACGTTGCAGGTATCAAGCATTGAATCATGAGCTCGACAATGGTCTCCTACGGACGTTTGAAAGAGGTAGGATTTTTAACCTTTCTTTTGTTGGCATTTCCCTTTATCTAGCATACTTGAGATTAGAGTTGATTTCTGGGTGTCATTCCATCTGTTGTGGTTTTACCCCAAGCCATAGAGATTTTTTCCTCGTAACAAAATTAGTGACTCCACCGAGCCTTTTCTCCCTTTTTCGGGTTAGTTGGTGATTTTTCTCTTTGATTTCTCTCTGTTTTCCTGAGTTTCTGTGTTTCTTGTTGCTTAACAACCTCTACATTGCTTTACATATGAGTTGTTTGGCCTGGTCCTTACCCAAACAATGTCTTTCTAGATATACATGGTTTTTCCCTTGAGATTCGCGTACATACGTGTGTTGTCTATGTTTAGGGCACATACATACACTTATGTTCCCTGAACAACTGCATACACCTTTTTTCTAATCCTTTTTGGTTAAGTGTGGTGTTTGCTGGGTGAGTTTTGAGTGTTGTTGAGTCTTCTTGGGTCTCTATCTTGTCTGTTGAGTGTCTGCAGAGTGATAGGAAGTTGTATTATTGTTGATTTTTTGGGAAAACTAGTTTCTTGTCTTTTTTCTCATATTCGATCCTTGCGTATTGGTATGGGTAGTAACTTCTTGGTGTCTTTCTTGGCTTGTCTTCTTGTGTTGGCAGTAGGGTCTGTTCGAGAGGTTGTTTATTCAGTCTTTGCATTTTCATTTCCTTATATTGAAAATACAATTTTTTTTTTTTCAATTTCACTTGGAGCATTTGTACTTTTGTTTAGATTGCATTAGTCTTGGCATCTTATGAAATATTGCATTTTCATCAAAATTGAAGAGATTGCATCTTATGTACGACATTTAGAAGCATACCATTTCTATTGAAAAACAAGACTAGTACTTATCAATGTTTTTACATGTGATTCTTTGATATGCTGAGTCATCACACCATTAGTTTCATGACCACACCTATTGAGTAAGAAGAAGCCATTAAAATTAATGCTAAATAATTAAAATTGATTAGAATCAATTTTATTTTTCATGGTACACAAACAAGTTTAGGACTTAGGGCCTTGGAATAATATTTTGTGAGTAAATTTCTCCAAGGCTACAAAATTCAACATATGTGTCTGTTGAGGGAGTGGTGAAAGACATTGTATAATTGTTGTCCTCGAAAGGCTCCACTAACAATGAAGTTAAGCACGAGGTTGCGTGAAGTTGGTTGCAAAGATAACCCTCTAATACATTCCTAGCGTCAAAGATATTTTAGGGGTTCTATTCGTATCTGGGGGTTTCACTAGTTCCTTTACCTCTATGAGAGGCGGTGCTTTCGAGGCTTCAAGCTTTGCTACCCTACCCATACAGTGGACTTGCTTACGACTGCTCTCCCAATGATCCAAATGGATCCAAAAATGCCAAAAATTTAATTTTCTCGGATTCAGACGAAACCAACGCCATCGCGTAGTGCTTGTTGAGCTGATTTCGACAGTATATTCTCTTTTGAAAATGGACTCTGTATGGCGAAGTTATCACGATCTGAAGTTTTTCTCAAACAAGCAAAAATTCAAAGTCAAAGTCAACAATCCATATTGCTAATGTCAGCAGTACGTAAGCATGACGTCATGATGATGTGGCAACACCAGGGCTAACATGTGTCAGGAAGATTTGGCATTTTTGGGTGCTGATGTGGAAGGTGACTAGACTATACGGACTGACACATGAGAGTCCATACGATGACATGGCCTAGTGTCAGTTTGACACGTGGCAATACGAATGACAGGATGGCGTGATGTGACAGTGACATGTGGTAGTACGACTATGACATGGCCGACAGATGGTTTTCTCTGGGTTTGACACATGGCGTACATCGCTGACTGGACAAGGTGACTATGCATTGATTGGGTGTACGATCCAATCTTGAAGTGACACATGGCCCAATCACAAGGTGCCATGTGGCATCCCGGATCGGGCCAATAAGGTCTGGGTCAAAATTTGTTGAGCCTTCGACAGATTCGAACCCCTGACCTTCGGGTTTGGCAATGACCTAACCACCACACGCTAACCACCTAGGCACTTTTGTTACTTGTTAAACCATGTGGCACATTTTGGTTTTAAGTTAAGTTAGCGCGGAATTTGGGGGTTAACGCCCGATCGACAGGGCTTGCCTGCCAACCAAGGCGCATGACTAGGAGCTAATTCCAAAAGAGCACGGGTGACATCTAGATGAGCACACGACCATATGAGCCCATATGACCAGAAGCCTATGACTAGGGGGCACACACCTAATGTTTTTCCAAGAAGTGGGTTTTTAACTTTGGAAAGTGGATTTTTGATGATTTTCAGGCTTGTTTTAATGGATTTTGGCCCTAAAAGAGAGGATCTGGAGCCCATATTGAGGCCAGATATTTGGAGGAAATTGTGATGTGATCCCCAACTCAAATTATATATAAACCAGGTATTTTTACAACCATGAGAAGGTTCATAATAGGAGAATGATGCAAAGTTGTAAAGAGTAAGCCATTTTTATGCAGGGAAGCCAGAAGAGTAGTGGAGCTTTGGAGGCCATTTCTGGGAGTTCTACTCCACCTTTTTCAGTGTCGTCTATTGCGTTGAGTTCCAGAGATAGAGCATAACATTTTTGTGTTAGTCAGAGAACAAATTGATGTAATTTTAATGTACTTTTGAAGAATTTATTAATAAGAAAGCCTCCCCCACTGAGACAAAGGCCCAGAGACATAGGCAACTTTGCCGAACTCCGTTAACAAGTTTTGGCATTATGGTTTGTTGTTCTTAATGATCATTTTCTGTTCAGTTTTCTTTATGATTTCTGTAACATTCTTTGATTAAATATTCTTCTTTTCTTTAAATTCTAAATGGTAAATCAACTCATGCAAAATACTTAACCAAGTCATTAAAATATCATTTTGGATCAAGTGGTATCAAATCAGGTTGAAAATTGGTTGTTTTGAGTATGCATGATCACCAGGGAAAAGTTAAGTCATGGTGAAGGAGAGCTTGTAGAAGGAGATCCTGAGATTGTATCAAGAAAGAGGACATCTCAAAGTGAGAAGATGACATCAGAAGAAGGACTTTCTCAAAATAAAAGAGAGTTTCAAGGAACTTTCTTTGCCATGTCACAGATAGTAAAAGTATTGTATGATGATTACTTGGAACGAAAGAGACATGTTAAAGGGGAATCTTCAAAGAAAGACAAAAGTGAAGAAGGATAAGACCCTCCAAAACCTCCTCCTTTACCTCCTTCATCCCAATCTTCTTCTTCTTGTTCAAATACAAGTTCAAATCTTACTTCAACAAGAAAACATTCTCATAAACATAAGCCTGACATGCCATTACTTAAACTTGATGTGAAATTTGAGTTGCCCGTGTATAATGGAGAAGTCAATGTTGAGAAGCTTGATAACCGGGTCAGACAGATGGAGGTATATTAAAGTGTGCAACAAATCAATGATGAGGCAACCAAGATCAAATTGGCATCGTTTTGTCTTGCAAGAACAACACTCATCTGGTGGCAGAGTAAGTTGCAACATGGTACTCAACAAATTGGTAATGTATTTCCATCATGGAAAGATTTAATTTTTGCACTTAGAAAACAATGCTATCCTTTGGGATATAAGGAGAAGGTTTTAATTGAATGGTAAAGTCTTAAATTAAGAAAAGAACAACCGGTGCAAGAATACATAGATGAATTTTGTAATATGGATTTGATGTTAAATATTCCATAACATACACAAGAAACTCTTATGAAGTATATAGGAGGTTTGCCTGCTCATATTCGTAACCCTGTGTTTATGTTTGGACCTACTAATCTTGATGGAGTTTTTTTTCAAGAGATGTATATTGAAGCAGGGAAAACTGGAGTTGGTGTATTAGGGGAATCATCTTCAAAGAAAGAAGGCAAAGGGAAAGGGAATGGGAAGAAAGAAAAAACAGGGACAGTGAAGGAAGAGAAGCTCTCTTGCAAGCATTGCAAGAAAGAAGGGCACGATGATGAGCATTGTTGGAAATTGCATCTAGAGAAGAAACCAAAGTGGTTCAAAGAGAGAAAAGGGAGGCAAAAAGTTGCATCAACAACACATCCAATAGACTTGGGGTCAGATTCAAGTGATGAGACTAAAATCACAACAATTGGTTTGTCAGGTAAAATTGGTGATGGATATGATTCTAGAAGTAAATTGTTTCATATAAGGGTCATTATGAAACATACCAAGATCGAAACTTTGTTAGATAACGGATCTCAAGCTAATTTAATTTCAGAAGAAGTGGTTAAGAAATTGGGATTAAAAACTAAGAGACATCACAAACCCTATTCACTAAATTGGATAAGCAAAAATCACAAATTGCCCATAACAAAGAAATGTGTCATAAAGTTTGGAATTATATCTAAGTTTGTGGATGAAGTAATATGCGATGTGGTACCACTAGAAGCATGTGGAATGGTCTTGGGTAGTTCTTATTTATATGATCGCAAAGCAATCTTCTTCAGGGAACATAATCAATATCACTTAACTAAAGAAGGGACAAAATATATTATGCATGCTCATGATATCAAAGGGAATCAATCTCTTTTTATAATGGAACAATTAATGAAGGCAACTTATTCAAGCAAAAATGTCACACCTAAATTGGATGATCTTAAGCAAGAAAGTAAAATGGTCATAACATGTAGATCTAGCCATACTTTGCTTCAAGATGAGTTTTTGTCGTGCAAGCTTATAAAGAAGGACATACATGTTGGTTCATTTTCAATCATGTTTCTGATATGGTTATCGCTGCTAATGTTTTCTACATGGATGGTAGTGGGTTCAGAAAGATGTGAGAAAATGCAAATGTCTAACAATATGTGTTCAATTATCATGGTTTTTTTGCAATTGATTATGATGCGACAGGTGTAAAGGACATATTTGATAGACAAAGGACAAGTGGGGAGGCATATCCCGCACTTGATGTCTGGTTAATATCCTTTTGGAGGACCAAAAGGTCTCAGTGGGAAGGTGTGATCCAAATGGATCTAAAAGGGCCAAAAGTTCAAATCTCAGATTCAAATGAAACCAATTCCATCGTGTAGTGCTCGTTGAGATGATTATGACAATATATTCTTTTTTGAAAATGGACTCTGTATGGAAAAGTTATTGTGATCTGAATTTTTTCTGAAACAAGCAAAAATCCAAAGTCAAAGTCAACAATATGTACTACTGACGTCAAAAGTACGTCATCATGAGAGGGTAGATGAAGTCAACATGATGTCATGATGATGTCAGCATGCTGATGTGGAAACACCAGGGGATGACACATGTCAGGTGAATTTGGCATTTTCGGGTGTTGATGTGGCAGGTGACTAGACTGTACGGACTGACACATGGCATTCCGTATGATGATGTGGCCCAGTGACAGATTGACACATGGCTGTACATATGACATATTGGCATGACGCGACAATGATATGTTGTAGTACGGTTGTGATGTGGTCGATAGGTGGCTGGCTCTGGGTTTGACACGTGGCATACATCGCTGACTAGATAGGGTGACTATGCAGTGATTGGGTGTATGGTCCAATCATGAGGTGACATGTGGCCCAATCATAGAGCATCACGTGGCACCCCGTATTGGGCCAATAAGGCCTAGGTCAAAATTTGTTGAGCCTTCGACGTATTTGAACCCCAGACCTCTGGGATTGGAAATGACCTAACCACCATGTGCTAACCACCTAGGCACTTTTTTTACTTGTTAAACCATGTGGCGCATTTTGTTTTAAGTTAAGTTAGCATGGAATTTGGGGGTTAGCGCCCGGTCGACAGGGCTAGCCCGTTGACCAAGGCGCATGACCAGGAGCCAATTCCACAAGAGCGCGGGTGCCATATGGATGAGCACGTGGCCACATGAGCCCATATGACCAGGAGCCTACGAATGGGGGGCACGTGCCTAAATTTTTTCCAAGAAGTGGGTTTTTAACTTTGGAAAGTGGATTTTTGATGATTTTTAGGCCCGTTTTAATGGATTTTGGCCCTAAAAGAGAGGATCTGGAGCCCAGATTGAGGCCATATATTGGTAGGAAGTTGGGATGTGACCCCCAACTCAAATTCTATATAAATTAGGTATTTTTATAGCCATGAGTAGGTTCAGAATAGGATAATGATGCCAAGTTGTAAAGAGTAAGCCATTTTATGTAGGGAAGCCATAAGAGTAGTGGAGTTTTGGAGACCATTTCTGGGAGTTCTACTCCACCTTTTTTAATGTCGTTTGTTGCGTTGAGTTCCTGAGACAGAGAATAACATTATTGTGTCAGTCATAGAACAAATTGATGTACTTTTGAAGCATTGAATATTAATAAGAAAACCTCCCCCACTAGGACAAAGGCTCGAAGACGTAGGCAGCTTTTCCGAACTCTGTTAACGATTTTTGGCGTTATGGTTTGTTATTATTAATGCTAATTTTCCATTCATGATTCTTTATGATGGTTGCATCATTCTTTCATTAAATCTTCTTATTTTCTTTAAATTCTAAATGGTAAATCAACTCATGCAAAATACTTAACAAAGTCATTGAAAGATCATTTCGGATCACTCAAGCATTAGTTATATCGTGGTGACCTTAGTTTCCTGACCTCGGTATCCACATAGGTTTCTTTTAGGGGTTATTCTACAGGTACCATGAATCATATAGGGATCAAACAACACATGGACTTTACGGAAGATTTTCTCTCTGGAGGGATTTGAACGATTGTGTTGTGAAGCCCACAAGGGTTCTTATAAGTGATTATGTTACCTCCACTCTATTGTTTGGGAGTCTGATCCCCTCCTGGGAGAGACATACCTTATTTAGTTCGGGAGGTCCCTTTCAACCATCCTATCATGTTTGCGTGCATTGGCCCTAGATTTATTTAGGAGTGTGCTCTTTGTATATTAGTTGGCCTTAGGATTTTGCATTGCGTCATGACTTTTGAGTCATCATGGAGTGGGACTAGCCTCCCCATCGGTCTCGTCAGATTTTGAATCAATTATCACAGTTCAGTCTGATACCGAAACAACCTCCTAAAAGGCATAGAGTTAATAGATGTGGTACATACATTTTTTTTCGCTCAGGCTCATGACTATCCCATCATGAGCACTAATTCATATATGAGTACAGATTTAGGTGTGAGTGGATCAGGAAGCCATTAGACTCCTACAACAAATATGGTTAGTGGAGTCCATACGACTCCCTCATCATCGATTACTTGGATTCCCACAACTCTCTTAGGTAGTACTACCTTGTCCATGAGCTCACCTTAGTCCACGGGGACGAGTCCTTATATATTTTCGAGAAGTATGTGTTAGAAAAACAGGACCGCGGAGCAATAAAATAAAACAAATGAGGAAATAAAACACAGAAGATACACAATACAAGAGAGACACATATTTACGTGGTTCACCCAGTGTGGGCTACGTCCACCAGAGAAATTGCCAGGTCCTTTCTTTATGATTATCCAGCAAAATGAAGGGATACAACCTATAGCAA
>SNQJ01S0087942.1:38800-50434 GCA_010110895.2 Picea sitchensis | reverse complement strand
CATAAAGCTAGTAATTGCAAATTATTAGAATCTACCATGAAGACAAATAATTCAAACTTTCTAAAAGAAAAACATAAGAAGATACGGAAAGAAAAACAAAAGTAAACTGAATGTAAGGTAGCATTGTATGCCAAGGATAAAAAAATTCAATGGTATGTCGACAGTAGGTGTTCAAAATGTATGTCACGAGATCAAAACAATTTCCTCAGCCTCAAAAAGGAGAAGAATGTAAAGGTTACATTTGGAGATGATGTCTCTTCCAAAATACTTGGAAATGAAACAATCAGTCTGGGAAATAATAGAACTAAAGCAGAAACTGTGATATTAGTTGAAAATTTGAAACCTAGTCTCCTTAATGTGAGCCAAACATGTGATCAAGGACACATTCTCATATTTGACTCTAAAAAATGTGAGATTAGAAAAGAAGACTCTAGAAAATTAGTAGCTACCGCAACAAGGACGCCAAGTGACTTTATATCTTAAATACATAAAAAGAGGAAAAATGATGCATGCGTCAAATATATGAAAATTGAATATGGCATAGAAGAATGGGATACATAAATTTTGATAATCTGGTAAAATTAAGTAACAAGGAAGCTGTGAGAGATATGCCGAAAATTATAAAACCTTCAAACTCTTTTTCTAAGAACTACCAACATGGAAAGAATATTATACCTCAAAACCATTATAACTTGTTCATATTGACCTATGTGGGCCAATAAGAACAAATATTTTACATGGAGAATATTATTTTATTTTATTCATTGATGACTATACTAGAATGAATTTGGTGTGTTTTCTTAAAGAAAATCAGAATCTTTTGAAAAATTTAAAGCTTTCAAGGCATTGCCTAAAAATGAGATTGATCTCAAAATCAAGTGTCCCAGGTCACACAATGGAGGGTAATTTACTTCCAACAAATTCAATGAGTTTTGTGAAACTCATGGAATCAAAAGATACTTTTCTGTGCCGAGGACTCCTCAACAAAATGGAGTTGCTGAAAGGAAAAATATAATTGTTCAAGATGAATCCAAAACTATGCTAAATGAAGCCAAGCTACCATATATATATTGGAGAGAAGCAGTGTATACACCTGTATACATACTTAACAAAGCACAACTTAGATTTAACTATGACAAAACACCATATGAGTTATGGGATGGTAGGCCAACATCAATTAATAAGTTCAAAGTTTTTGGGAGCAAATTCTACATAAATAGAGATGATGATAACCTAGGAAAATTTGATTTCGGAACCGATGAAGGCATATTTCTTGGTTACTCATCCATAAAAAAGGATTACATATGTTATAATATAAGGCTACATAATATTATGGAAAGTGCAAATGTAAAAGTGGATGATCTAAAAACAAAAGGGATCAAATCTCAAGTTAATCCACAAATTGATGAAAGAATAAGATTTTATGATGATGAAGAAAGTATAGATATACAAAAGGAAGACTCACAACATGACGAAGAAAAGGAATAAGAAGAATCACAAGAAAATGTAGAAGAAGAGTCACCAAGACAAGATACAAAAACCCCATCAAGGAGAGTACATAGAGATCATCTGTAAAGTTTAATCTTTGGTAATAAAAGTGCTAGAGTTTAAACGAGAAGAAAACTAATGTACAAATCAGAACAAGACTTACCATCCTTAATATAACCAAAAACATTTGCAGAGGCTAGTAAAGATGAAGACTAGATCAAAGCCATGAATGAAGAGATGGATCCAATAGAGAAAAACCATACCTGGGAACTTGTCCCAAGACCAAAAAATAAAAATGTGGTAGGGACCAAGTGGATTTAAAAAAATAAATTTAATGAAAATGGTCAATTTGTAAGAAATAAAGGAATATTGGTGTGCAAAGGGTATGCACAAGTAGAAGGGATTGACTTTCAAGAAACCTTTTCTCCAGTTGCAAGAATGGAATCCATTATATTATTTCTGGAATAATCATGCTTTAAGAATTTTAAAGTATATCAGATGGATGTAAAGTCTGCATTTTTGAATGGAGACCTAAAAGAAGAAGTCTACACAGAGAAGGGAGAATTATTTGAACAACCAGGAAAAAAAAACAAGTGTATAGATTGAAGAAGGAACTCTATGGCCTTAAAGAATCACCCAGAGCATGGTATGAAAGACTGGATAAGTACCTGCTGCAACATATATTCAAAAGAGGCATGTCTTACAACAATATCTATCTCAGAATTGAAAAAGACAATTTGTTAGTCACAATGGTCTATGTGGATGACATCAGATTTGGATGCAACAATGATGAATCAAGTCATGAATTTTCTCAAGAAATGTCAAAAGAATTTGAAATTTCTATGATTGGAGAGCTAAATTTATTTCTTGGAATTCAAATCACTCAGTCATAGAAAGGAATGTTTATTATTTAGTCCAAATACCTAAAAGAGATACTTAAAAGTATGGAATCGATGAAAGTGTTCTTGTTAGCACCCCAATGACAACTAACTACAATCTCAACAAGGAAGATGAGTCAATTTTTGTAGATTCAACTCTCTACAGATCTATGGTTTGGATCCTACTATATTTGACTGCATTCAGACTTGATGTCATGCAGGTAGTAGGAATGGTGGCAATATTTTAGTCATCTCCCAAGGAATCACATATGATGGCTATCAAGAGAATATTTAGATATCTTAAGGGCACATCAGACTTTGACTTATGGTATCCAAGGAATAAAGGATTTGAACTAATTGCCTACATAGATGTTGATTGGGCTGGTAGCATGGATGAAAAAAAGAGCACTAGTGGAAATGAATTTTTCCTAGGGGAATGTCTAGTCTCATGGTCAAGTAGAAAACAATCATCAATTTGACTATTTACGACAGAGGATGAATATATTTGAGCTGCTGAATGTTGCACTCAAATTTTATAGATGATACAAACATTGGAGGATATTAAAATTGAATGAAGGGATGATTTTAAGGATGGAAATTTATTTTAAAATGTAGAAACCTTGGCTAATCTTACTAATCCTTCATATGCCAACTATAAATGTTTGGAGGAAGTTTTGTAAAAAATTTCAAATTTCTAAGGATTTTATATAGTTTATCTAAAATTTTGGTGATTTCTAAGGTAAAATAATTTTTTCCTTTAGAATATGGGTGAATCATTTTTAGAATAACAAATCTTTTTACGGGAAAAACCATGGAAAATGAGCCCATAAGAGAAATTTAGCCCCTAAAATCATCCCTGATTGAATGTAATCAACTGATACCTATCTATTGTGACAATACAAGTGCCATCAACATCTCCAAGAATCCATTCATGCATGCAAAGACCAAACATATACCCATCAAGTACCATTTCTTGAGAGAGAAAGTTAGCAAAAAAAATATTAGATTGGAGTATGTTGGTTCAAAGGAGAAGATAACAAACATATTCACTAAACCCCTGCCTAAAGAATCATTTGAACATATAAGGAAAAATCTAGGAGTAATCTCCCTACAATTAATTTTTTTTCATGATGACTGTTGGCACAGGGGCAGACCTAGGGTTCACTCCAAGAGCGCACCAACAAGTCGTAGCTACTGGCCCTTTCGGCAACACCTGTGAAGCAGATGCAGTCTCACCTAAAGCAACTATGAGGGGGTTGCAAGACATAGATGTCTACAACCAGGGGAATATCAAGGGGATCTTGTATAACCTTAATCACAGTATTCATATATCACTCATCAACGAGATCTACTCTGTGCATCTATAGATCTTGATCTAACACAATAATGAAAATAAAAGTATAAAAATGACATAGGTCAAAGCATTAATCATTCACACAACACAAGATATACATGGTTCACCCTCTCTCTAGGGCTACGTCCACAGAACTATGATTATGATATATTAAGATAAAGCTTACAGTTCTAATCTGTGCTTTTGGCCAACAGATCTTCTCTCTTCTTCTCTCTACCTCTCACCTTCCTGCGCACCTAGCTGCAGGACTTGATCTTCTTACCCATCTAAAGATCTTACAATACCAGAAGGCTCTCCTCTCAGTACTCCTCTCTCTCTCAGTACAATAATCTCTCAACCAACAACAATCAATATCAATACCCAACACTAGTACCGCCCCCGACCTAGGTCCTCTCTACCTCTATTTATACATTGTAGTCCCTCGTTGACAACTTTAGGTCAAAACCTAGGTGTCAAAACCCTAATTACCCAAAAACCTATGTGTCTAAGACCCTAGGTCAACTTGATCCACTTTTTTCGGACTTCGCTAGCCTGTCTTTCCTTCCTTCTCGTGCGGTGCTCTAAAGCATCCAATGGTGGTTTTTTCCACTTCCTGAGTCGTCCTCGGTCCATATTCCTTGCTGATCTGCCATCCTTGATCTCCTCATCGAACGACTTTCTTTTCCGCACTTCGCTCCATCTTTTCTGCTCTTTTGCTCACTTCGACTCAGTGACAGTCACTGTCTCCCATGAAGTTCAATTTTTACCTTTTCTTCCTTGTTCTTCATTTTCTTTCATAACCAAGGGATAACAGGCCCCCAACACTCACCTATGACTCATCCCGAAGCACTTCATATTTTCTCCTTTTGTTTTACTTCGACTTTGGACTGCGCAGTGCAACCTTTGCTTTCTGCTTTATGCCTCCTTCCTTTCCTTATGCAGACTGTCTTTTCTGTGTTTGGTACCCAGTTTCAATAGCGCCTGGTACCTTAACTCTTTTCCTCATGCTTTTACTTGGAGCTGTGAGACAGCTGGTTGTCATAGTACAACTTCAGCTGACTCCCATTTACCAATCCTTCTTTCCATTCTCCATTCAACGTCTTTAGCTGCGCAGCTTAAAACTCCTCCTTCTGTGACATAGGTGATCTCATATGGTCCAAGCCAATGCGTTCTGAACTTCCCAGGGTGTTTGATAAACTTATTTACATATACCAGTACTAAATCACCTTGCCTAAATATCTTTTTCTTGATGTGCCTGTCATGGTAGKCATTTTTTCGTTCCTTCTGAACCTACTAATGGAAGCCTACAATGGATCTATATTCTTCTAGTTCGACTAACTATGCTAGCCTCTCATGAACAATGCCAATATCATCCATGTCTGTAAATGAAACAATTATTAAGCTCGGTACCAAGTACTCCATCGGGACAACAACTTCAAGTTCATAAACCAAATTGMAAGGGGTCTATGTTGTTAATTTCTTGCAAGTGGTTCTATAAGCTCAGAGTACTACTGGTACTCTTAAATCCCAGTCATCCTTGTTCATGCTGCAAATCTTTGTCAATGTTGCCTCCAAGATCTTGTTGAATGCTTCAACTGTTCCATTTGCTTGTGGATGGTAAGGTGTACTCTTTTGATGGTGGACTGCAAATTCTTCAGTCAGGGCTGCAACTGTCTTATTGATGAAGTGTGTACCTTGATCACTCATAAGGACCTTAGGGCATCCAAATCTGGTTATTATGTCATCAAATATAAAACACATAGTTGTAGTTGCACTACAGTCCTTGACTTCTCTTGCTTTGGCCCATCTAGTCAGGTATTCTGTCGCAATGATAATATACCTTGCTCCTGTGCACTTTCCTGGTGGGTTTATAGGTCCCACGAAGTCAATGGCCCATTTTTCAAATGCCTACAGGGTCATTTGTGGTGCTAATGACATATCATCTCTTCGGGATGGTTTTCCAACTCGCTGGCATACATCTCATTCTCTGGTGTATTCTTTAGCATCTCTGTGTAACATAGGCCACCAAAGGCTTGCTCACAGAACCTTCTGTGCAGTTGATTTCCTTGTGTAATTTCCTCCTTCGATGCCTTTGTGAGCTTCTGCGAGGATCATTGGGTGCTCTATTTCCATAATTCATATTCTTAGTATCTCATCAGGTCCTATTTTATATAGCTGACCAGCTATCAATGAAAAATCTACAGTGCACACCATTGGATATTTTTTCTGGGAGATTGTATACTCGCTCAAAGCCATTCCTATTGACAAGAAATGGACTATGTCTGCGAAGTGTTCATCAATATTTCTAATGGAAAGCAATTGTGCATCCAGTAATGTATCCTCTAGACTGGTAGGTTCTTCACCATGTTCCAACCTCGACAGGTGGTCGGGGCCCTTGTTCATTTTTCCTAGCTTAACTATGATCTCAAAATCATACTCTTGAAACATCAGAAGCCATCTGTAGATTCGTCCCCCCAACACTAGCTTGTTGAAAAGGTACTTCAACGCAGAGTGATCAATGAACATTTTAAAGTGTCCTCCTAACAAGTAGTGGCAGAATCTTTGTAACGCATACACCATGGCTAGTCCCTCTCTCTCTGTAGTGGTGTAATTAACTTCAACTGTGGACAACTTCCTGTTGGAAAATGCCAATGGATGATCAATGTCCCCTTCTCCAGTTTGTTCCAGTACTTCTCCTAATGCAATGGAAGACACATCAACATGCACATAAAATTCCTTTCTCCAGTCTGGAAAGACTAGAATAGGCGCAGTTACCATCTTTTTTTTTAGTGTGTTGAAGCTCTGCTGGCATTCTTCTGTCCAACCAAACTGACAATCTTTCTTTAATAACTTCTCCATTGGTGCAATAATCTGAGCATATCCTTTGATAAATTTCCTGTAATAGCCAGTATTTCCTAGCGCAGTGCGCAGTTGTTTTACTGACTTAGGTGGTGGAAAATCAACTATAATTGCAATCTTGGATGGATCCACCAACAATCCTTGCTTGCATACAATATGACCTAATAATACTCCAAATGGTGAGAAGATGATGCATTTCTTCAAATTCAAAGCAATTTGACACTGCCTGCATTTATCTAGCATTAGCCTTAGACATTCAATATGATTTTTCAACAAACTAAAAATAGTCCAGTCATCAAAGTATGCTTCTAAAAACTTATGAAAAAATTCTTTGAACGCTTCAACCACCACCCTGGAAAAGATGGTTGGGGAATTATTCAATCCAAATGGCATTAATGTATTTTGGTAGGATCCCCACTCTGTGGAAAATGTAGTCTTATGGCGGTCCACCTTGGTGATGCGGATCTGATGGTATCCTGAAAAACCATCTGTAGAATAATATACTTCTTGGCCTCCCACGTTATCCAACACTTCGTCTGTGAATGGGGTAGTGAAAGGATCATGTAGACAAGAATCATTCAGCTTCCTGAGATCTACACAAATCTTGATCTCACATGTCTTCTTATCTTGCACTACCATGGGGCTAATCCACTCCGACTCCTCGACAGGTTCAATAATCCCTACTTCCAGCATTATGTCGAGCTCAATCTTCACTTTTTCCTTATATTTCGGGTTCAGTATGTAGGGTGTTTTCTTAACCGGATTTGCATTTGTTTTCAAAGGTATTCTCATCTCTCCCATAGGTCCTTTGATACCCTTCATCTCAATGAACTTGGTCGAGAACAAGTCCTATACTCATGCAATAATTATGTGATTTTGTCAATGGTAGCAGCGTCCCAATAATCTCCGACATTGGCAAGCTTTGGTGTCTCCTCTGTCCCAATATTGACTTTCTTTATCTTTATCGGCTTTCCAATGAATGGAATTTCAACTCTTGGTCCTTCCACACCTCTCTGGCCTTCTGTTTCTGCGATATTCACCTTCCTTGGATCATCATCTTCATCGGCATTAATATTGTAGTAGATATGCAGTTTCTAGAGGGGAACAGTCCATTCATCCTCTTCTTTCTCCAAAGGGAGGCCATATGCCTCCCTAAATACTTTCTGTCTCACCATATGTAGTGCTCGATCTACTGAAGGAAATTCACTTTCAAACAAAAAGGTGGTTATAAAATTCTGGATCATACGTTCCCATTCTGAAGTGACGAGGTGCAACTCTTCTTGAAGGTAATGGTTAATCGAGGTGGTATCTAGCATATTGATGAATCTATGTACCCATTGTTCTCTAGGAATGTCACTCTAGGCCTCTTTGCATATACGTACATGGTCCTTTGGGTAGCTTCGATCTGTGTATCTTACTTCGCAGCTTCCTACTTGTGCTGAATACCGCGCTGTCATCAAAGTTCGACATTGTGTCCAGTTTGTGATGTTTCCCTTGTGCGTTCCCCACCATCTTTTTGGTGTGGCTTTCATGGCCTTGTCCATTGCCAACAACCTCTGTTGTGTTGGTACACTTGTCTCAAATTCTGATAAGAAGTTCTCTAAAGGGTTCAACCCATCAAATATGGGTAGATTACTTCTTTTGAGTTGGATGAACATGTGTTATCACTTCACCAACTCAGATTCCCGTCAGCTATAGGGTTGATATAATTCTGCTTTCTGGCTGTTAATTTGTAGATGTTTTCTAGTTCAAATGCATTGTCTTCTTCTCTGATAGGCTCTATATATCGTGGACCCTCATCTGGATCTAAAGGTGCAATGACCTTAAGGCCAACTTTCTCAAATGTCATGCGTCTTTTCTTTATATCAACAACAATAGAATTGTCAAAGGCCCAATCAATTCCTAACAATGCAAGGTAAGGGAAACTATCATAAACAATTTCAATTACCTCAAAATCTGCAAAGGTTCTTAGTCCATCGATGTCCACTGGGACATGCTCTAATTGTCCAAATGGGCTGACAACTTTTTGATTATCCATGCGAAGCCTGATAGGGGAATATATCAGCTTGGGTTTTCCCATCAGTGCCCAAGTCTGCTTCGTCATGACATTGACCTCCGACCCTAAGTAGAGGACCACATAGTCCATCTCATACTCTCCTATCTGAGCATTCAAGTGTAATTATTTATTTGTCCTTCTCCTTTTTCCAATTTGGTGCACTTCCCTATTCAGTAAGGGTTCTATCTTTCTTAGCTCATACTGCTTGATTAAATATTGTAATTCTTGTACAACGCCTTTATCTTGAATCAAATTAACACAAGTGCAAAAAAATTCCATGAGTTTGCTTACCTCTTTCCCTTTTTTTGGCGATGAAGACAGATCAAACGCCTGAGGCATGCCATATTCTTTGATTTCTGGTTGTCTCTTTGATGAAGATCCTTTACCTCTTTTGAATTCTTTTCTTGCCTCCTCGAATATTTGTCTTTCATTCTTAGCATCGAACATTGGGGTCTTTTATGTAGCTTTCCTGACTCCGTGGTCGTTTTAAATCTTTCCTTGGGCTGCTCTGTCTTCTCTTGTAGCAACGCCTCCTCGAGTGATAACAACGACTCTAGGGTCTTCTCTGTGAGGTTCAACATTTATCAGTTTTACTTGTGGGTTCTGCTGAGGTCCTCGTCTTTCCTGAAGTTTATCCAATAGCACAGGGAATTCCTCTATGACATGCTTGAAGGAGTTACAATAACTACAGGTTGTACAAGGATTTTGACAATCCCTTGCTAAATGTTCTGGCTGCGTGTAGTTGTAACATATTATTTTTCCTCAGCCTCGGCCCATACCTCATCCTCATCCTTGTCCTCTATATCCACCATGAGAATTGAAGTTTCCTCTCCCTGGAGAGTTGTACTATAGAGTGTTTCCTTCTTGTTGTACTTCACCTTGAATCTTGTATATGTCTCTCAACCTTTCATGCATGAGATCATAAGATATACAATCTTGATCATCATGCCCTACTAATTTAAAGAATGTACAATACACGTTTGTGGGTGTTTGAACATACTTCTGCATGTAGTAGCACTCACCTGGGCGATGCCTATTTCTGCATACATCGCACTAGGGTAGGTTAACTTGCTTCAAGGGGCTCGACGCCCCTGAGGCCAAGTAATCATGAAATAAGGGACAATGTTCCTTATCATGGCCTTCATATCTACATATTACACACCAGATGTCTTCCCTTTTGTCTTTTCCCTTATATTTCTTCATATCCTCGACCTATAAAGACAAACTAGTTAGTTGGCTCATGATCTGGCTAATGCCTGAGATAGATTCTCCCATCGATGTTGATTCAAGCTTCATGGAAATCTCCAAAGATTCTGGTTGTGATGAAATCTGCTGCTGCATCAGAGGAACTCTTATGTGTGGTAACAACGTAGTGATGAACCATTCTTTGTTCTATTCATTGGGGATCTAAAAAGTTAATCGGCCTGTCAGGGTCTTGAATCTCTGGTCGAACTCCCAGACAGGTTCTGCTACCCTTTGTTTAATGTCTTTTAGTTCTGTAATACATTGTGACTCTGAATTAGGTTTCTTAAACTTTGCAATCAATGCATTCTTGATCTCATTCAGGGGCTTAGGCTGTGCCAGCCCTTGGACAAGATTCATGTACCAACTCAGTGCGTGGTCCCTTAGTGTAGTGCTGAACTGGGTTATCTTGATGGCTTCATCGGTGATAATTTTAATGTTCCATACGGCTTCACATAGGAACCAATGTTGATCTGGATCTTCAGATCCATATCCTCTAAATATAGGGAGTCTCAATTCATCTGCCATAGAGCTAACTAGGCTTCTTGTCTGAGTAGATGCTGAGCTACTAGTAATAGTACTCTGAATATTCTGGTGGCTCTGACTACTCTGACTGATAAGTACTGTTGGGACAATAGGAGGATTAACGTTACTTACTTCAGTAGTCCGCATAGTTCCTGAGTTTTCTGGCTCGCTTTGGTGCATTTATTTAGCTTCCCCTTCTTCTGTTCTGATGGGCTCTGGATGCTCTTCGTTGGTTAGATCTACCTCTTCTCCACTATAGAAACCCTCTTCTTCGTAGTTTTTCTTAAACAAGTTCTCAAGTTGAACCCCTCGAAATACTTTTCCACTACGCATATGTCCTTATTCTATGTCACTGTCTGAGATCTTGAACATTAGCCTTTCCTGGTTCGACCAATCTACTGTATCTTCAATATGTGGTTTTCATGGAAGAGCATCTTGATTCTTAGCGTCAGGAAGTGAAATTTTTTTCCTTTGGGTCCTTTGAAAAAGTACCTCTCGGCTTGGCTATACGATTATGTTCTGTCAACAACAAACTCGATGATATACCCTCCAATGGTACTATCAAACCAATGATATACTGCTCTAGATACATCGTTGTAAATTCTCTTGACCTTTTGGATCAACGTCAGTGTCCAAACCACAGGAAGTCTAGATCTAATCTCAAACTATGTGTCGGCTAACCTAGCCAACCACTCGTGTAGCTCCTGATGGATTCCTCCAAAGAAGATCTCGTGAATATCAGTGAAGATGTATCTTTGCAACCAATCTTCAGTACTCAGTTTAGGGTTCTTGTTCTGGGCTTCAACGAAGTCCTTCTCTTGATCCTCTATCCACTTTTGAATCTCTGTCTTCGATGGGAACCACCTTGACATTCCATTAAAAATATTCTGGTCCTGGAAACAGAACCATTTGTTGTCATAGGGGCAGACCCAGGGTTCACTCCAAGAGTGCACCAACAAGCCCTAGCTACTGGCCCTTTTGGTAACACCTGCGAAGCAGATGTAGTCTCAACCGAAGCAACTGTGAGGGGGTTGCAGGATAGAGATGTCTACAACCAAGGGAATATCAAAGGGATATTGTATAACCTCAATCATAGTATTCATATATCACTCATCAACGATATCTACTCTGCACATCTATAGATCTTGATCTAACATAGTAATGCAAATAACGGTATAAAAATGACAGAGGTCAAAGCATTAATCATTCACACAACACAAGATATACATGGTTCACCCTCTCTCTAGGGCTAC
>SNQJ01S0087942.1:24035-38790 GCA_010110895.2 Picea sitchensis | reverse complement strand
ATGATGTTGGTACATATTGATGATTAATAGTTGATGAGTAGTTGACACATGATTGGAACATACTTGGTACATGGTTGGATGCACTTGTTTATTGTACAAGTTGATTACAGGTTGGTGCATGGTTGATGCACTTGTTTATGGTACATGTTGATTACAGGTTGATGCATGGTTTAGATTTATTGGTATAGGTTTACAGTGGTATATCTCACAGTGATAGTGTGATAGTGGTTCCATAATTCTACTTCTACTTCAGGGTGGCAGTACGGGGCACATATAGGTGGTTGTAGCCACCTTCCTGTTGTAGTCGAAGAACATTGGGGGTTGTAGCCTTCCTTCTGGTTGTAGCCAGAGATTTGGGGAGTTGGAGCTTCCCTCAGGTTGTAGCCTGAGAAACTAGGGGATTGGAGCCTCCTTCTAGTTGCAACTGAAAAACAAAGGAAGTTGGTGCTTCCAATGAATGTAATTCTTCAAGACATATAAGAAAAAACATTCCATGGTTTTATCTCGATTTGGGTTTCCATGTAAAACACTGGTGTACTGTGTATGTGTGTGATTGTTTATTTATTACTACTCATTATTGGATAATAATTCTACATTGATATAACATTTGAAGAAAAATGATTATAATTATGTTATTACTGATTCACCCCCCCTCTCAGTAATCCAACAGCTAAATAATGCAAAGAAGAAGATGAATGGTTCATAGACAGTGGGTTCTCATCTCATATGACCGAAGATCAAAACAAATTTGTCAGTTTGAAGAAAAAGGGTGGAAATGTTGCATTTGGAGACGACTCATCTACCAAAATACTTGGAAAAGGAATTATAAAGCTTGGAAGTGAAAATGTAAAAGCAGGAAAAGTCCTATTGGTTGAAGATCTGAAGCATAATCTCCTTAGTGTCAGCAAAATATGTGATCAAGGATACACTCTTATGTTTGACTCCCGAAAATGTAAAATCAGAGAAAATAACTCAGGAAGATTGGTTGCAACTGCAACAAGAATACCAAACAACATATACATTCTAGACATGAAGAAGAGAGAGAAGACAAAAGCCACACAAACAGATTCAAAGGAAGAAAAATTCCCAAAGACCAAAAATAAGGATGAAGTACTATTGAGTGCCACATGTTCAGGGGGAGAAGCCCCAAAGAAGAAGGTCACCTTATGCCATTGAATTCAGGGGGAGAAACCCCACCCTTTGTCATTGATGTCAAAGAGGGGGAGAGAAATTGGGATCATGATGACAGGGGGAGCATGAGTGTTTCCATCAATGACAAAGGGGGAGATTGTTGGAATATTGGTTGTTTTCATTGATGTCAACCCTAGTCATTTGTTTTGGACTGCAAGATTGATGGAGGTATTTGGACATGAAGGATAATGCACATGAAGATACAACAACCATGGATTTATAGTATACATAATGTTGTTTCCGGTGGTAGGTGGAACGTCACATGGATCCTCATGGTTGAGGAGAAATGAATTTTTGAAGATGACAAAGTGAATTGAAGAAGGAAGTACAGGCCGACTCTGAAGATAATTAAAGAAAACAATTACAAAATAAGAAAGTGTCAGGTCAACCCTAATGTTAAAAGGAAGTGACATAAAGAGTATACATACATCTCATTAAACACTCATTTTTCAACACACATAAGTTTTTTAATGAACAAGGAGATATAAGTCAAATTTCAGAGGAATTTGAAGTAAAGAAGGCCGTATTTCAAGGGAGGATGAAGTCTTTTGGTGATGTGTTCTAAGGTATGTTATTTACAGGTCATATTACCATTTTTTCTATACATTTTTTTCTAGAAAGATTAAGATGGTGAAATTAGTATGGTATTGAGAAGACATATCTAGGTACATGTGTTAAAATTTTCATCTCTTAATTTGCTACAATTTTGGAGATACACTTTGTGGAAGATAGGGTTTTTGACTAGTCCTGAAGCTAGTCATAAACACGTGTTCCGGATAAAAAGGTCATAACGTATTCATAGAGAATACAAATGAAGTGAGACAAGTTGAATTGGAAATAGTACATGCTATAGTTTCTTGTGTAAAAATTTCAGAATATGATGTTAAACATTGAGCGTGGAGCATGTTGTACAAATTCGCTCTCCTGAATAAACCATAATTGAATAAGGTCTACCATTTTCTCTATAACTCCTTTTCTATGAAGATTCAAGGAGTGAAACTTGGAGGAGTTTCCGAGAATACATTGAGTAATATTATCTACAAGATCAGATTATTCCAAGATTTCAATAATTTCAGAAGTTGAAGAAGTCTCAGAAAGCATTATCAGGTTCTATGTGATGGTTGGTTGATGGTGATAATTTAATGTAAAGATTTATTATCTCTCATATATTCTTGGGTGGAAGGAAGGGGAAAGGATGGAGAGTTAAACCCTATATTTATATTGGATTATTGTATCTTCCTTTTGGAGGTTTATCCCTCCCTTTATATTTGGAAGCTATAGCTACCTTTGGAAGTCATTACTTCCCTTGAACAATAACTATTGATTAATGATCATTTATTGTGCATGGTGTATTGTGGTGTATTGGTGTAACTCTTATACTATTGTTCATTTCTCACTGGATATAATTGAATGGTTTAAGTATAAGTTGAAAAAGTTTTTAAATTGTACTTGATACTGATTCAGCCCCCTCTCAGTATCAACAAAGCTAAAGGCCAATGCACACAAACATGATATGATGGATGAAGGGACCTCCTGAACTAAAGAAGGTATGCCTCTCCCAAGAGGGGATGAGACTCTCGAACAATAGAGTGGAGGTAACATAACCAGTTATAAATACCCTCGTAGGTTTCGCAACATAGTCGGTCAGATTACTCCAGAGAGAAAATCCTCCATCAAGTCTGTATGTTGTTCAATCCCTATCTGACTCAGGGTACCTGCAGAATAATCCCTGCAAGCAACCTATGTGGCTACTTAGGTGAAGCAACTAAATTCACCATGGTATAAAAAATGCTCAGAAAATCAATCGCAAGTCTATTCCACTGTATGGGAAGGGTAGTAAAGCCCGAAATCTCAAAAGAACCACCTCTCAAGGAGGTAAAGGAACTAGAGAAACCCCCAGATACAAATAGAACCCCATAAATATATCTGATTCTAGGAAGTTATTAGAGGGATATATCTACAACCAAATTTGCCCGGCCTCGTGGTTAACTCTAGTGTGATAGGAGCCTCCTGAGAACACCAATTACACAATGAGTTTCACCACTCCCTGGTCAGACACATAAATTGAGTTTTATAGACTTGGGGAAGTTTATTCACAAAATCCTATTCGAAGGCCCTAGGTGCTACACTTGTTTGTGTACCCTGAAAAATAAAATTGTTTCTAATCAATTTTAATTATTCAACGTTAATTTTAATGGCTTCTTCTTACTCAAAAGGTGCGATCATGAAACTGATGGTATTAAGACTCAACATATATAAAAATGAAGTAAATATAAAAGCACTGCTAAGTACTAGTGTTGATTTGTATGCTTCTAAATGATGTTTTCAAGATGAAATATATACAATTTCAATGAAGTGCAATCTTTCCTAATATGCAAAAACTAATGTAAAGTAGCCAAAAGTGAAAATGCTATAAGTAATATGAAAAAAAGAAACATTTTTTTTTGTATTTTCAACATAATTAAATGAAAATGAAAGGACTTAATAACAACCTCATAGGAAGCCCCTACTACAAGAAAAAAAAGACAAGCCAATCAAGACACCAAGAAGTTGTTGATATTATGGTAGCTGCAGGAGGTATTAACCTCCATGTGTAACCTTTGACAAGACTAGAATATTCCAGGAAGCAAAAGAAACCCTAAAACATTGGATAATAACCATAGGAGATAAGTCGACTCAAGAGAATATTTAATATTGAGTTATTATCCTCCAGAAAGAGAAGTCATCCCAGTAAAGAGAGATAGAGCAGTATAAATAGAGGGCACTAGAGCTCATTTGTCATACACACTCTCACAACTGCATAAGAACAATGATGCACAAGTTTGGAGAGGAACTGTAGTTTCTACAACTGGCATTTCGGTTTTGGCTTGGACTTTCTATTGGTTATGGTTTGGAATTTCTTCTTGGCCTTTGGTTATTCTTTCTTGGTGCGCTAGCCTTGGAGAAAGGTTCGCTACCTTGGTTGGCTACTATATTGCTTCCATAATTATTCTGTCTGTCAAGGCTAAGGTGCTCGGGGGTGGCTTTGTGCCTATGGTTGGGTGACAATATTTCAATATTATATATGGTGAAACAAGAACACCTATTTTTTACTAATAGGTTATGGGCCCACACTATCTTCAGACAATCTAGTAATCGCTGGAAGATAGATTGGGAGGATTTTCTCAGTTACAGTTGCAATTGCAGTCAAAGTTTGGCTGCAACAATGAAACCCTAACCCTCTTGTTAAGGCACCTTAAGTGAAGAGATTGACCTAATTCCTGGATATTCTAGTGTGCCCTAGCCTAGCGCACCTCCTAGTACTCTTAGTAAGCCAATGAATCAAGTTTGAGTTTTTGGTCAAAGTCAAAGGTTGACCAAGTTAAAGCAGTCATGACTTACTCTATGAAGTCAAAAAATAAGTTAGAAGGGGATTCTAACTTCAGAGCATGGAAGATAAGGATTGACCTCATCCTTTCCAAGAATAAAGTGTTGGATATCATAAAAGGCAATATCATGGAACCACAGTTTGAAGCAAGAAAAGAGAAGGAACCTCAGAACATTGCAGTTATGGAGAAGTTCAAGGACAATGACATCAACACTATGAGTATCATAGTGGACTCTGTAAAATACCACTCGATACCCTACATCTCTCATCTTGATTCATCTAAGAATATGTACGATGCCCTAACTAACCTCTTCTCAGTCAGAAACATTGGACAAGTAATGAGTTTGAAGAATGAGCTCTGTGACATGAAAATGAATGATGATGACAACATAACATCATACTTTGTAATAATCCCTCAGTTAAGAGATCAACTACAAGCTATCAAATAAATCATTTCAGAAAAGGAACTAGTAAATATAGTACTCAATGGCCTTCCAAGACATGGGATGCATTTTCTGCAAGCATGAACACAAGAAAGGAGTATCTAAGATTTGAAGAAATTTGGACTTGTTGTGCACAAGAAGAATCAATGATTAGCGCAAAAGAGAAATCCCAAAAGGAATATGATGATCAAGCCTTCACAACAAAATTCAAGAATTTCAGGAATAAGAGAAAGTTTGGCTTAAGGAATAAACCAAATCAAGAAAATGATATGTCAAAAATACAATGCTTCAACTGTCGAAAATATGGTCACTATAGGAACCACTGTCCCGAGTCAAAGCAAAGGAAGGAAACAAACGAAGCAACAATTTCCAAAGAAAGGGAACCCTCAAAGAAAGCCAAGTAGGATAAAAAAACTTCTTCTTCTAGTCAAGGTAACAATATTCTTCATAGTTCTTGTACATACCATGTTTACATAGTTCCTGTACATACCATGCATATATATTTATTAGAAGAAAATATGGCCAGTGAAACAATACCTATGGAAGAATAACAAGATAAGGAATGTTATTACGATGACTACAATGCACATGAAAAACATGGACTACGTTGACAATCTTTGGTGACAATTCATGTGGAATCCATTATACAAGTAACAACTTCCAGATGGGCCATAATCAGAATCAAAATTGAAGAGACCAGGAAGAAGTCAGTAATCAAGAGGAAACTAGAATAAAACTTGTGACACTTTGCAGAAAGCAATAAGGATGCAAACGAAAGAATGGACTCTCTTAGATGGAGGGAGTTGATTGTAGAATTCCAAAAGAAGAGAATGCATTCAGGAATGAATATGGGATTAGGAGGGAGATAATCCTAAATGATATGATCCATTGAAGAATATGTGAATATTATAAAGTATTTTTCCATGTTCCTCATTGAAAGTAGAAGCCATGATAAGTAGCACGTGTTCAATTTGACTCTAGAAAAAATTTTCTTCAGAAAGAAGCCTTAAGTATCCTTGGTTGTCCATGTACATCCATGTTCCTATGATGAAATGAAGAAGTTGGAATCTTCAGGAAGGAAGAGCATGGAATCTATAGAAGACTCCATGGACCCAAAATCTAGAGAGGAACATGTGGAAGAACATTGAGATTCCAAGAAAGAAAGAAAATCCAGAACAACCAGTTATTATACCGAGAATCATAAGACTACCAGCTTGGCTTGAACCCACTAGAAGAAATCAAGTAGAATAAATGTAAGTTGTGATGAAGAAAACGTGTATAAGAAAATGTGAAAAAGACTTATGAACAGAAGCATTGCGAATTCAGAACTAGAAGTTCTTCCAAAAGGAGGGAGAAGACTATGATGGAAGATTGTTCCAGTAAACCAAATATACCTCTTGCAGTATCCATGGATTAAAATTTACATGTAAAATATTGTTCTTCCCAATAAATAAAATTGAGAAAGAATCTTATACCAGAAAGAGAACCATGTATGCAAATGGAAGAAGACCTTGTATGGATTCAAGCAACTTTATGCAGAGTATCTCATTTACAACAAAAGCGTGGTGAAAACTTCCTCTGACAAAGAAAGTGTATCATAATGGTTACTCAGAAGACCAGGTGATGGATTACAAATCTATGGAACACTCTCATATCTGAAGAAGTTGAAGAGACTCTAATACAATAGACCCGTCTCTGTATTGACAATTGATTGTTTCATTAATGTGTTTAATACTTAACTATATATTTGTTTTTTGGGATGTTTAAACTATGACATACAACTTCATGAATTTATCGATTTAGATTGAACAAGGAGTGCATATAACAAAAGAAGTGCTACTTGAATATGTTTCAGTTTGAGCTTTGCCACATTGTCATGGGATAGTAGGAAACATAAGTCTGTTACACTCAACACTACAAAAGAAGAGTATATTGTAGCTTGTGATTCTTGTACAAAATAAATGTGGCTCCATAAGTTGGTTTCTGGATTGTCTGATCATGTGTTGAATTCGACCATGATATATTGTAAAGAGATTTGGGAAGATTTAAGAGAAATCGGTGTTTCGTGACAAGCCGAAGTACATTGAGATCAAACATTATATTCTTTGTGATAAAGTGCAGAAGAGAGAAATGGTTCTCCAGTATATCTCCATAGATGAGAAGATAGTAGATATTTTGGTAAAGCCTCTGTCCAAGATGAAAACTTTGCGTACTTAAGAGACAAGTTGGGGATCATGGAGATGAATTCCTTATTGGAAAAGGAAGTGATTACTCCCAGGTTGGGAGGGAGCACTGATATGTTATTGATTTATGGAAAGTCATTTTACATTTCGAAAAATGGTCCAAGATGGGAAGTTACTTTCCAGTTCGGAAAGTGGTTTGCGATTTCTGATCCACAAACATTTTCTTGTTTGAAAAATGGTCCATATCAAACAATCATTTTCGTAATGAAAATGGTCTGATAGATTTTTTATGTACTAAAGACAACAATTATCCTTGTGGTCAATGTGGGGGAATGGTCTGGGGCAGTCATTCTTCTTGGAATTCACTCTGAGTAGTGGTCAAGCAGAATGGTCCACCTCGTCAGGAATTCATTCATTCAAAGTTCATAGTTTTGAACAGTTTCGAAGAATGGTCCATTTTGGAGGTTGGTGTAGGAAAATCATATCCATAGAAAATGGTTCAGACAATCATTCCACAGGGCATACTCATTCTCTCCAAGTTGAATTGTGATTAGTGTCATAGGAATGTCCCAGTTAGGTGAATGTTCCAGGTTCAACAATCAGGGATAAGAATTCACTAGTGCAGACTCATTCTCTCTAGGTTGCACTATGATTAGTGCCCGAGGAATGGCCCAGTTAGGTGAATGGTCCAAGCTAAAAAATCATGCACAATTATTCTTCTATGCTTGGGAAGAATAGTACAGATAGTCCATGGCTGATGTTTTACTTATGAGGGTATATTCTCTTCCATATCTCACATATGTGAGTGAAAGAATGGCCCAGGTGACTCAGTTTGTATCATGATATTGTTATGCAGGTTGATATAAGATTATATGATTATTGTAGAGACTGTATGTCTATGGAAAATAGCTGTATTATACTATGGTGGATGTGTTCCACTGGTTGTGACTATGTGTCACTGGGTAGTAGTCATGTGCTATTAGGAGTGGTTGTGTACCACCAGATAGTAGTTGTATACTACTATGTATAGACAAATTGTGTTCTATTGGATGGCATTGTTCTGATTTCCATGGAGACTATCTAGTTGGATAAGTGATGATGGTGCTCATGATTTGATCATGAGATAACCTATGTGGCTATGATGATGCTACCTTTTGAATGGTCTTCTTATGCTCAATACCATTACCTTTAACACCTCTCTATCTAGGAGGGAGTGTTGATATTATGGTAGCTGCATGAGGTATTAACCTCCACGTGTAACCTTTGACAAGACTAGAATATTTCAGGAAGCAAGAGAAACCCTAAAACGTTGGATAATAACCCTAGGATACACTTCATCTCAAGAGAATATTTAATATTGATTCATTATCCTCTAGAAAGAGAAGTCAGCCCAGTAAAGTGATATAGAGCAGTATAAATAGAGGGTGCTAGAGCTCATTTGTCATACACACTCTCACAACTGCATAAGAACAATGGTGCGCAAGTTTGGAGAGGAATTGTAACTGCTGCAGTTGGAATTTCGGTTTTGGATTGGACTTTCTCTTGGTTATGGTTTGGACTTTTTGCTTGTCCTTTGGTTATTCTTTCTTGGTGCGCTAGCCTTAGGGAAAGGTGCACTACCTTGGTTGGCTACTAGATTGCTTCCAGAATTATTCTTTCTATCAAGGCTAAGGTGCTCAGGGGTGGATTTGTGCCTATGGTTGGGTGACACTATTTCTATATTTTCTACGTTGAAATGAGCACACCTATTTTTTTTTCTAACATAAGAGACTATCTAGAACAAAACCCTACAACCATCCATATTTGATCCTTCGAACTATCGAGAAAAAGAAGAGGTGAAATCACGGGCTTGTGAAAGAAATTTGGTTGCAAGGAAAAAAAATGAGATAAAATGACAAGAAAGGATTTCACCCAAAATATTCACCAATAATACAACTTCCTATCACTCTGTAGGCATTTAACATTCAGAACATGGACCCAAGAAGTCTCAAAAACTAGCAGAACTCACCCAAAAAACACTAAACTCAACCAAAAAGACTCATAAGATACTGTATGCGACTATTTAGGGAACAAAATCATATGTACAGGCCCTAAAGACAAAAAACTCACGTATGTATGCGACTGTCAAGGGAAAACCCATGTATACCAAAGAAGACACTTCCTGGGCAAGGTTTAGGCCAAGAAAATCATATACAAAGAAAAATATAGGCTGTCAAGAAACATATGACACATAAACTCATGCAAACAGAGAGAAAATCAAGGAGAAATAATACCCAATACCCCAAAAGGGAGATATCCCTAGTGGAGTTGCCAATTCTGTTACGAGGAAAATCTCTCTATGGCTATGGGAAAACCATAACAGATGGAACAACACCCATAAATAACCTCTAATCTCAAGTATTCTAGATACATGAAAATGCTAACAAGAGAAGGCTAGAATCCTGCCTTGTTCGGATGTCGGAAGAAGACCACGGTTGATCTCACGACTGAAAGTTTTATACCCACAACTTGTCCTCAACAACCAAGATACGCAAGCATGTGAAAATTATATATAATGTTAACATATAAATTAGAATAATCCATTAAAATGCATAAAAAATACGCCGATGGAAAGTAATACAAATATTTGTGACATATAATTGGACAAGAAAAAAATATTTCTATTAATGTAATCAACATAATTACATAGGTGACAAAATTATGTAACAATACATATCGGAACCGAGAAACTAAGTCCCTCCAAATGGGCCTTCACCACTTCGATCCTCCACAAAGGCAAGGTCATAAGTAGTATGAGTCAATGAGTTTCTCCATCTCAATATAGGAAGAGTTTGGGGGTTGAACACAATAATTTCAGACTTTCAAGGACAAAGGGATGTAGACTTAATATGAGGTGAAATTTCTCCAGATTGTCTTTTCTCTCAAAATGATGAATCATGTCTCAAGGCTTGTATATGGCTCAATTTGTAGCCTCCAAATGGAATTGAAGGATCAATTTAGAGTGGTTCCAGTATATGGAAGGTAAAGGATCATGGATCTGGTGACATGGCATGGGAACTCGACATATTTTTTAATTTTTGAGCAAAAAACCCGATGTACGCGGGCTGCAATGGAGAAACCTGCATATACACGAGTTGTCTAACTGTGGCTCGCGTGTATGGACAAAAAAAATTCTTTTTGATTCTGGAGTGAACAAAAAGGGGAAATTAATTTTGTAGAGGGAAATGGAAGGCCATCAAAGCAAGATGCATGGAGTGTGGAAAATTTTCTATAACACCCCCCCTCTCAGTATTAAACAATATTCCAATAAATTCCTTTGTCTTTTCAATTTTTTTGTATCTAATCTCCCTAATAAATATTAGTCCTCTCTTTATAAATATTACAAGTTGGAAATGGAGTGTTATTGAGTAATACCCCATCCTGTAATTCCTATGATTTGTCATATCTCTATTACAAATAATGGTTACATTCAAATCATGGGATTATATATTCTTACGCCCTTTCATAATATTTTATGATGCATCCTTAGTTGTCTTCATTAGGAAATCAATGAAATATCATTTTGTCATGATTTCATGGCATTTGTGCATGAAATCATAATTCCCACAAAATTTGGTATGCGTACTTATCTTCATGGTTGTTGGTGCTTACATTGGAGTTGACCACTATCTATCGATAATCATGTTTAGCTTTATGGATATGTAATAGGAACTAAACCATGTCCTAAAGACTGTGGATATCCTCCAAGTGGAAGATTTGATTTTGGAAAAGCACTGCTATGCAAACCAATAATGGACTATAGGAACCTAAAATTCTTGTAACTATCGATTAGTAAAATGAATATTAATAACATTTAGTTTATCAAAATTAAGAATTTATAAATAAATATAACTTAATACTTTTTAATTCTCTTTGTGTGGTTCATCTTGTAGAAATTATAAAGAGGTTGAAAAAAAGGGTTATATTTAGGCCAAAAAGGAGAGGGATAGGGTCAAAATTGGATGAATTAGTAGTGATGATAGCATCAAACTGGATTCCCCACATCACCTTGACACAGAGGATATTGCATGTTCTCATGCAATTGTATCTTTAGGCGACCCAATAGAGACACTGCTCAAAATTTTTAAAATTGCTCAAAATGTTGCTCTATATATTCTCTGATGCATCTATTAAGAGATCTAAATTAGACGTTGATGGTGTACTGATCTGTCTCTTTGGATTTTGCATCATTACCCTGATTTTTAGTCTTCTATTCCGAGTCTTCATTCTTTGTTTTTTCTTGTACCATTTCTTAGCGTGCTTCCTTAATAACTTATTTTCAGTTTTCAACTGTTCATTTTTCTCCATTATCTTAGAACTTTGGATTTTGAAAAAATTATTCTCAGTTTTAACTCATCTGTCTAAAATATCAAGTTCATTAATTTCCTTCTTCAATTTCTTAATTTTCTTTTCCTTCTTTTGTAATATCGAAACTAGAAAAGAAATAGTAGAATGCAAAGAAACTACCTTTTCTTCATCTTCCTGAGCCTCTGGAATCAATATTTTATCAAAAGTTTACTATTGAATATCTGTTTCTTGACATAGTGGATAATCAACAGTAGAAATTCTAGTGCGAGGTTTCTTTAGTGGACTTTCAAAGGCTAGATCTTGATAAATTTGTTCCTCATGGCTAGATTTCAATTTTGCATGTACTTAATTTCTTTTCCATATCTTTGGTAATTCTAGGCCGAGATCGTAAAATTACTTTATAGATTGACCCTCTCTATTTTCTTGGTGGATTTGACTTTATTACCTCTTGTTTTAGGGGCTAGTCAACTCTATCGACTAGAATCGCCAGTGGACTAAGTCAAGTCGACTGAAGAAGTTGGTCAGGAAATTCGATCAAATAGACAATTAGAGTTGACCAATCAAACAATTAAAGAACGTAACTGAATAGTAACTGTATATTACTCATATATATATATATATATGTGTGTGTGTGTGTGTGTGGCTATGTAATGTAAAGAGAGAGACTATTTTATCTATCTAATAAAATGCATTTATGGTTATACCACTTCTTATGTATGTCTACTTGTATCTCTGTGTGTTTCTATATATGATGTTGTAATGTCTATTTCTCTGTGTAAGGATCTACGAGTAACCTCTCGTACTTTCGCTTAGACTACACCATTGGTTACATTGTGGGTAGTTTTGAACTCAGGAACGCATAGAGAAAAAGGCACATAGATGTTAACCTTGGAGTACATACACAAATGGTGGGAGCGTAAAATTACCAATTATATTAAAAACTACACAAGAAGAAACTCAGTAATGCTAGCCGAAGCATGTACCTAGTTCTTTTCAAAGACACGCGAACAATTCCTAGAAGCCATTCCAAAAGAATTGTATGGATATCACAATCAATCTAATGCGCATACTTACCCCCGATGAAAAATTGATACAAAAAATCATAAACAAAATAAGAACAAACCTCAACGAGTGGCTCGAGAAGATCATGCGTAACTATATTGAAGAACAAGCGATTGAAGATAGAGTGCCAGTCGAAACTATCAAAATCAAATTCTACACATAATTACATGACGAGTCCTTTGCACTGTCTCATATTTGCTTCATAAGTTCCTTTTATACAAGGGATTCAGAGATATCATTTAATACTGGCCGCTTTTGAAAAATCCTCCTCCGAATTCTAATTGGAAAGAAAAAAAAGAAGAGTGGGAATAATTTCTATAATCTAATTGCAAAGATACAAGAGAAGCTTGGGAATATTTTCTGAAGAAATGAAATAAACCAACATGAGAAACATCGGTGATTGCGAGTAAGTCAGGCCAACGATGGGGGGTGGAAAATATGTGAGATGATATAATTCGAAGTCTAAGCACACCCAAGTTGAAAATGTTAGAAGTCGGGAAGAAGATAACTGATCAAGTGCGAAGTTTGTACGTCGAGTGAAAACCCATAAACCTTCAACAAATATACAAAAACTAGAGCAAGACAAGAGGAAAAAGAGACGAGAAGATTTATGAAACAAGAGGGATCCCAAAAATTCTCATAGGAAACCTACCCAGGCGTGATAGATCGTTGGAGCAACCCTTGAGAGCACCTCAATGGCTCCTGTGACGAGTAAAATCTTACAAGTGAGTATGGTAGTTGGTGGCGCCCAACAATAAATTGACCAAGTCGATATGGATATCGAAAATTCATGGCTCGTGGTTCAAATTTCCCCTGTAATAAGCCCCAACCCACGTATTTCAGACTTCCTCCGCTAGAGACTTCATGTGGATAAACAATCACCAAGGGTGTGGTGTCGAAATGAAAATGTTGGTCAGATAAGAGACATGTTGCTAATTGAAGCACAAGAAAATACAGAAAATCAACCAGAGGATATACTCCTCCATATAAGAGATCCAAAGGAATTCCCCCCCCTCCGAATATACTTTTGGAATATTCTAAATCAATAGATTGTGAAAATGAATTGACACAACCCTTTAGAAGATGATTTGTTGAGTTCATAGACAAAGGTATTCAGATAGATGATCCAAGTCCAAGCAAATAACAAGCACAATTAGCACTCAAATACATCTCGATTGAAGACCAACAAAAGATTGTATTGGTTGAGTTGAATAACCAGACTGCGACTCAAGAAAGCAGTTCGACTTCCTAGTTGACTTCGACCCAAACTCTTGCAATAGTTCCAGCGTTGAAAAAATCCAAAAAAACAACAATGGGACTCAATCACATCCCAATCTATGAAGGGGACGAAGATCCCAAATGACATTGGTTCGTTTTTGAGAAATTATGGGATGCAACCGATATAAATTATGAGGATAAACAAATGACACAATTTGGTGTTGCACTTCGAGCCGGAGCTTGAAATTCAAATAAAGCAAAACTTCCTCACATTTTTGAAAATGTGAGATATAAGCCACTTGGAAAAAATGAAATAAATCAAGCAACATCCGAGTGATATCGTCCGCGAATATGATAAAACGTTTAAATATATTTTAATTCAATTCCCCTATGTAATTGAAGAAAAATTGCTTGTACAATGGTATGTGGCAGACTTATTGCAAAAGATCAGAGTTCCATTACATATGTATGATATCCAAACGTGTGAAGAAGTATTGAAAAAATCCCAACGAATAGAAATGGATGATGAAGATGCTTCAACTTCATCAATCATTGAGAAACGTTTGGAAGAAAAAATTACATAACTGCAACAATCAATAAAAAATATGTTGATTTCATGTAACAAAATTTGGTGCACAATCTACTCTAGTGAAGGACATAAAAAAGATTATTGTAAATTTAATGATGTTATAGATTCAACAATTCTCCGAATTCAAATTGAATCATTCTGTGATATATGTGAAGGTGTAACAAATCATGCCACAAGAGACTACCCACATAATCTACATAATCTAAGGAATGCGTGACCGAAACGGTGCCACATGTGTTAAGGTCCTAACCCGCACATAGGTAGATCAATGTATTCGGATGTAATAAAGGTCAATATTAATAAGACCTTTCAATAAAATAGAATAAGGCGGATGTAAGAAGACCTAATAGAAGCT
>SNQJ01S0087942.1:5187-20673 GCA_010110895.2 Picea sitchensis | reverse complement strand
TCCAATTGTGCTAGACAAAGTAATGAACAAAAAAAATACAAACCTCTTGCATACAGTGCCAAAACATGATATTTTAAATTAAAAAAATATCCATGTAGTCACATGATCGGGAGTTGGTGAAGACAATTATCCAGACTCACCATGTCAATAGAAGGGAGGTCGAAACACATATCCTGATCCAGAACACGAAGAAAAAATAATGCAGGAAGCAATGAGATTTTTCAAAAACATCGACCAGGATAAAGTAAAGGGAAACAAGGGAGGACATGCAAATATATCAAACACTGTGCCAGGCAATTTTCTCCAATTGTTGAAATAAAAATAGTTGGTCAGTTGCTTGATTGAACTGTTGGGCATTCTAAGAGAGTGTAAATAATATGAAATCCCAGTCAAAAGTCTTCGAAAATTGTCTCAGGAAAGACAAACTAATGACTTCGACCCACAAGTTGACCTGGATATCAATATAAATATGATCAAACAAGTCGTAATTGACTTTGGGTCCCAAGTAAATATCCTCCCCAGAGAAACATGTGTTCGACTCAAGAAATCCTTGCTTCAACCAACAATGAATTTTCTAAAACTAGTAGATCAGAGGTTCATTGAACCAATTAGCACACTTAAAAGTGTCATCACATCCATAATGGGAATCCTAACAAGAGTTGACTTATAAGTAATCAATCTGGTTGAAGGCATTGTTTCATTTCCTACATTAGTCAGAAGACCTTGGGATCAATACATGAGGGCCATAATCTCCCTCGAGAGGGACATAATCAAATTGAAAGGTAGCAGAAGAAAAATAATAATCCCATTGGACCCAAAAGAAGTAAAATTGTGGGTCGAGACATGGGACAAAGCTCACAAATCCTTATGACTATATAAAGTAATGAATGAGAAAAAGGACAACATCGAGCCTAATAGTGAAGGAGAAATTTAAGTCAGGTCACCATTGTCAATAGGTCAAAAATCATATATAGAACTATACAATTGGAAAATGAAGAATTATGAAGCTCAAGCTAATGAGTGTTAGTTGATAGAGGTGATACTAATAAAGCGATCAAAATCATTCTTTTTAGTACACGCAATCCCTATCGAGGTAAAAATAAATTTAAAACAAGCACCAACACTAATCCCACCTCATCCACATACAAGGGAACCCCTGCGGTTCATCGAAATAAACTCTCCATCGATGCATGTCAGTGAGGTTTCCAATTCAGTCGAAGAAAAGGGGAAAGTACAAAGCTTAGTCAAATCCTTCATAGGCCAAGAAGCCTGATGGTGGGAAAAACATGCACGTTGATTGCAAACATGGAATACTACTACTTTATACTTTGTGGAAAGATTTGGTAGAAAAAATTGTCAGCAAATATTGACATCCTGACTTTTAAACCTGAGTTTGACCTAGTCTCTCACATTCAACAATGTGAGAAATAATGGAGAAGAGAAGGCTATTGGGATGAAAGAGTTAGGCCACATATTTTCCAAATACACTGGATGATATACCACATAAGTGGTAAAAAATCGAAGAAGCATGTTGACACACATTCAAATGGAATGAAATAAAAAACAATTTCCTCAAAGACTTTGAATTCAGACCCAGAGAAACACTTTTGCAAGAGGTAGCAAGAGAAATCAATTTTTTTTTGGAAAAACCAAGTCTCGATGAGATTCAGAAGAAAGGTAAGGCTAAAGTCGACATGGGATCGACTTTGAATTGCAATTTTGCGTTGATACACAGTGAAAATAGTGTAATAGCTTGTCGAATAGATATGGAAAACATAAGTTTTCCATGGTAGAGTTTTCGATGGAAAAAAAACCATCCAGGAGTACAAAATTATATAAAAACAATCTACTAAGTGACCAATGAATAAAAATAAGAAAAGGAAGATATAGAGAAGCCTTACTTCCCCTAAAGCTAAAATAAATTCATGGAAGGAGAATGCCAATTGGATGAATCTAAAGCACCTTAATGGATGGATGCAAATATAAATACTAAAGACTTCGACATCTCAATAGATGATCGATCGAAAATGGACAAAATAGGAGACTATTGGTCTGACAAGCAAAGCATGGAAATAGTCGACCTACTGAAAGAGTACCAGGATGTCTTTGCATGAGATTACAAATACCTGGAAGAGTTTGTACAAGAGATGGGAGAGATGAAAATAGAACTCATCCTTGGGGTCAAACCTATCAAAAAATTACCATATAAGTTGACACATAAATATAATACCATAGTCCAAAAGGATATTGAAGCAATGCTAGCTGTTGGAATTATATATCAAATTGACAAGTCAGAATGGGAAAGTTCGATGGTCATGCAACCCAAAATGCACGACCCAAAGAAACTAAGAATATTTTTCGACTACAAAGGATGGGACAAACTTACAATGACTAATCCATTCTCAACATTGTTTGTTGACAAAATCATCAATGAAGTCACAAGGCATGAATGTTATTCTTTCACCAAGGGATTCTCTAGCTACAATCAAGTACCTTTGCAAATGGAGATCAGAAAAAAACCACATTTGTCTCTGATTTTGGATCATTTGAATAAAAAATAAATCCATTTGGCCTCAAGAATGCACCAACGATCTTCTCCAAGATAGTGGTCAAGGAATTCCAAGAATATATATATATACACAAAAAAATGATTGTGTACTTTGATGATTTGACCATCTACGACCTACTGAAAGACCACATCCAATGGTTAAGAATGATGCTGGAAAGAAGCAGACAAATTCACTTGTCCCTAAACATAAAAAAATGCATCTTTGCCACACCTATAGGCATAATGTTGGGACACATCGTATGCAAAGATGGAATCAAATTTGACATGGACAAGATTAAAGTTATTCTCGACTTGAAACCACCAATTAATCATAAATGAATCAAGATATTCCTTGGGCATACTGGATACTATAGAAAGTTCATCCGACACTACTATGATATAACTTTTCCAATTGACAAGATATTACAAAAAGAAGTCGAGTTCCATTGGAGCCAGGCATGTGATAGATATTTTGAGTTATTGAAAAGAAAACTTGTAGAAGCGCCCATACTAATATTCCCAGATTGGTCAAGGAAATTCCATATCCATGTGGATGCATCTAACGTTGTTGTCAAATCAACCTTATCCCATCCATATGATGACATGGTTGACCATCCAAATGCATATTCCAGTAGAAAATTAAATAAAGAAGAAATAAACTACTCGATGACAGAGCATGAATCTCTAACAATGATTTTTTCCCTTCAAAAATTCTGACACTATTTACTAGAAAATCCATTTATATTCTTCATGGACCATCAAGCGTTGAAATATCTAGTAAATAAACCGGTCCATCAAGGGAAAATTTATTGATGGATACTATTGTTTTAATAATTCGACTTTGAAGTAGTAGTCTGACTAGGAAAGAAGATTGTTAGCCCAAATCATCTATCTCGACTTGAGATAGGAGAATATTTGACTGTGATAGATGACGACTTATCAGATGTAAATTTATTCAGGGTTGAAGAAGCTCCTAAAGAACTAGAAAACATTGCAAATTTTCTAGAAGAAAGGAAGACACTTTAAGATCGCCCAACCAACAAAATAAATATCCTAACAATAAAAGATGCACCATTCACTCTCATGAATGGATATCTTTAAAAGCTAGGAATTGATAATATTTTACGAAGATGCGCATCAGAGCATGAATGTGAGGACATAAATAATGAAGCACATGTAGGCCTAGTACGAGGTCACTTCCAAGCTAACACGATAGCCATAAAAATCCTCCAATATGGTCTCTGATGGATGACTTTACACAAATATTTTCAAGAACAAATAAATAAATGCGATGTGTCAGAGGATAGGACGACCATTATGGAAAAATGAAATTCCCTTGCATTCGGTAAACCCCATTTTAACTTTTGAAATTTGGGTTATCGATTTTGTCGTTCCATTCCCATGAAGAGAAAAAATATATGGGGAAAAATATATAATCACAATAGTTGAGTACTTAACTAAATGGACAGAGGTGGAACCAGTTGAAAATTGTACAAAGGAAATAACTACAAAATTCATCCATGAAAACATAGTAACCATATTCAGTCGTTCTTTGAAAATAATCAATGATCAAGGAACTCACTTTATCAACAATAAAATTGAAGTATCGATTTTTTCGGTCCATTCCTATGAAGAGAAAAAATATATGGGGAAAAATATACAATCAAAACATTCTAGTACTTAACTAAATGGAAGAGGCAGAACCCGTTGAAAATTGTACAAAGGAAATAACTGCAAAATTCATCCATGAAAACATAGTAACCATATTCGACTGTCCTTTGAAAATAATCAGTGATCAAGGAACTCACTTGATCAACAATACAATTGAAGTATTTCTCAAAAATTTATTGATTGACCACAAAAAGACTACTACATATCATCCACAGGCCAACAGAGTTGTTGAGTCATTCAACAAGACATTACAAAAGGGCTTAACAAAAATAAATGGACTTGAAAGAGATGGTTGGGATGATAAGGTTCCAAAAATACTATGAGCCTATAGAACAATGTATAAAATATCAACAAGCCAGTTGCCAGTCAAGTTAGTCTATCGTCAAGAAGTTGTAATTTTGTTACACTTTTGTGCTAACACATGAAGGATAACCTCCATCCTTGAATTCGATCATATGATTAACACACGACAATGCTTCTACTAGTCAAATCAATTAGAAGAAAAAATGATGTTTTCACAACAACATCAGTAAATCCAAAAGAACCAACAAAAATCTTGGCACAATTGACATCTTAAAAATAAGGATATCAATGAAGAAGACTTAGTAATTTTATACGAGGATCAAGTAAAAGAAAAACCGAGAAAACTAGAAACTACATGGTTGGGTCTGTATGTGGTCAAGGACATCCAACCAACAAGATCAATACAATTAAAAAATTTGCAAGGGAACCCCTTCAAAAAACTAGTCAATGGGGCCCTCTTAAAAAAATATAATACATAGAAGTCTCAAGTCCTACTGGTGAAAACCTCTTCAGGGGCGCCAATAGGACTCGACTAGGTTGAAAACCCCTCGGGGCAGCCTAAGTCGAAGTGAGAATTAAAGAATACATAAATAAAAGGAAAAAATAAAATAAAATAAAATAAAGCTAAGTAATAAAGAAGTAAAATATTAAGAAAAAAAAAAATTAAGAAAGCAATAAACAAGTTAGTTATCATAATTAGGTACAAAAATATGTTTGACAATTACAATATATATGACCGACCTGAACCAACAAAGTATTCATTCATGCCAGCATGTTCAAATATGAGAAGAGAATAGATCCCATGGTCAACATTAAATCCAAGTAGAGAAGAGACGTAGAAATCTAGAGCAAGTTCAATACCAAGACAAGACTCGTGCCATTACTTAAATAGGTGGACAAGTCACTCCATTGAAAAATAAGTACATCACCTAGTCGAATGAGAAACTCATCAATCAAAGTGTGAATTACAGAAATTAAGCGAGTGGGAAAGATATAAAGAAAGAGAGAGTGAAAATAACATCTCAAGCGAGTGTAAATATCATCAAGTGAATCAACAAAAAAAACATGCCTTTAAAAATATGAACACTAATCAAGTCGATAAAATAAGGGATATCGACTTGGTTAGATGAATTGACCAGAGGTCCTCAACCAATTGGAAGAAGGAAAATGACCAAACTATACAGGAAACAAAAGATGACCAAGTTGGGTGTATTACCCAAGAAAACAAACATGACTCAATCGAAGCAACTAATCCATGGGATTCCATTAATATAATCAATGCTCTATGTGACAAGTTCAATGACCATACCACTGTAGACACATATGTCCCCTCACATGAACAAGTAATTACACCAGGCATTATGATCAAGGCATGTGAATTAATGACGTCGTTTGATGAATTAAATTCCTTGCTCCATATTCCGCCTACAAATATGGATGAGGCATACGACTTCGCCTCATTGTTGTTTACACCAAAGCACCCAAGTAATCAGAGCATTGAATTCGAAGTTGCACATCCAACTCCAGAGCTTCATAAATCTCTATCCGACCAATATGAAATCGTAGACATGCCAATAATGAGAGGAGGACAAAGGCCAACCTCGACAAATTGGGTGCAACTAAGCTGGAAGCACACATGTCGAACATTCATGGGGCACAAATCGAAGAAATTGACTGGTCTTGGCACTGTCAGAATTTCACTGCGTGGGGAATGGAAGCTCAAACATGGAAGGAGAAAACAATTTCCTCGAACAACATGAATCTGACATTTCTGGGTGCACCTCCAATCGTATATTTCACCGACTAGAAGGAAGAAGCTACAAAATTTATAATAATTTAGTATCACAATGGGAATATTTGGCTAAATGACCTATTCATAATCATTATAGGTTTGATCAACAGGATCACCAAAATACCACATGGATTACTCCTATTCCCAAAACTCCAATGACTGGAAATACAAAGAAAAATCAGGAACAGGTTCAAGGTAGAAATGATGGCAGGAAGGACCCCCTTCGGCAACCATAATCAAGGGAGACTACTAAACATAATCAAGGAAAGGATGATACAAACAGAGGCAACCATGTTGAAACAAAGAAGGAGAAAGAACCTGCAGAAAAGGGTAGGAAAAAGAAGAAGACCATACATAGGAAGGACAATACTCCAAAGGAAATCACATTTACATTCTTCAAACCAGTCGAGTCGACAAAACCCCCTGTCGAAAAAAAAATTGACCCAACATTTTCATCAGATGAAAATATGATCGACTTGTATGATGAAGTGACTAAATAAGAAACCAACAAATGGAAATGGACCCTCGAGGATGGTGCTCGACTAACAAAAAGGAGAAACATATATTGAAAAAATGTACTCATCTTGCCAAATAAAAGTTGGGCATTGAACACTCGACAAAAGGATTCAAATCTCTTGCAACAATGACATGTCTGGTCAAAGTAGTCATAACCAGATGTGCTAAATATCAATCAAAAATCCAACACCTAATATAGGAAAACAAAGAACTCAAGTAACTGCACAACATAGTACTAAGGAGTAATCAAGATGGATTGGCTCAACAAACAACAACCATTTTGCATATAGAGAATGGGAAATTCAAGGAAATACAAAAACAACTAGAATTGGTCAAGTCACATGCGACAATCCTGAACATTGTACTCAACAACTAGTCTTCATACTTCTCCTCAACCTACAACAAGATTAAAGAACAAAGGAAAATAATTGTTGATCTAAGGAAAACAATAGAACTCATTGCCGACACAAAATGTAAAGAAACCATATCAACCCACATTGCAAAATAAAAGGTGGGGGAAACAAAAATGTCCAAGAAAGAGAAATAATAGTTGAGAGAGGCGACTAAATATCAAGCAGTAGCAGAAAAATCCATCAAGCACCTCGACCAAGTTAAAAAGAAAACTCAGGAAGCCTAACAAAATTTCAACCTAGAGTCCACTCCTGTGCAAGAAGCCGCCTTGATAAACAAGTTATATTTCACGGGGAAACTAAAACTAGTGGGAATAGAGGCACAATACTCCATTGAATAATGGAATATGTTTTTATATCATTTACAACAAATAGATCCAAGTATCTATTAGAAAACATTTGGAGGCCTGCGTAATCAACATGCAGAACATTCAGAGACTACATCGAATTTTTGATAGAAGTTCCAGTTTCTCAATCCCACACCCTCTGAGTCAAATTTTTTGACTAATAGCCATTAATCAATAACTCTAGAGGTTATCATCGAAGGATCAAATGAATCACATGTACTAGTTAAAATGAAACCTTTACTGCGAAATGTTAGAATGCATGAGTGGGAGATTCATAAAGAAACACATGAAAAGACCATGCGACCAGATGAAAATCCATGAACAAGTAGGTGACATGTAAGAAAATTGATTCCAATAAGTCTCGACATCATCATTCTCTTCTCTTCTTTATCATTCTCATATTGTAGTTTTTTCAAAGTCTGATACAACCTATTGGTGAAAACCTCTTTGGTGGCTCCAATAGAGTTTGTCAAAATTTTCAATGTATTAGTGACACTCCCCCCTTTCTTAGGACAAGCAAGGAATTGAGGGTGGGGGGGGAATGTTGTACGGGCTATTTGACTCTGCCGACTAGACCCTCCAGTCGACTGCAGAATTCGGCCAAGAAATTCAGTTGAATAGACAGTTAGAGTCGACCGACCAAATAGTTAAAGAATTTAACTAGCAACTGTATATCACTCATATATATATATATATATATATATGGCTATGTAATTTAAAGAGAGATACTATTTTGGCTATCTAATAAAATGCATTGATGGTTCTCCCACTTCTTTTGTATGTCCACTTGTAGCTCTATGTGTTTCTATATATGATGTTGTAATGTGTATTGCTCTATGTAAGGATCTACCAATAACTTCTTGTACTTTCCCTTAGACTACAACACCTCCACTTGTGAACTTGAGTCGTTGTTTTCATTATTTCCATCTTGATTTATTGTAATGGGTTCTTCCTAAAACCCATTTTCATTAGAAATTGTGACCATGTAACGCCTCTTTTCCTCAATTCATCCATGACAATTAACCCATGGTGATACATGATATGTTCCACATTCTTAGGGTTTCTTTGAATCTCTTCATATTCATGATGAATCTCCCAGTGTGTGATGCAAATATATGAATCTCCTTATGAAGATGATTTACAAGTGGTAGAGAGGAAACCTTAACCTATTTTTTATGAATATATTCCTCTTTATGATGAGTTTCCTAGTGAGTAGAATGTATTTTTTAAAGGGAAGTAGAAACAACTTAGGCTAGTCATTAGAAAGTAGTGGTAGAGAGTTTCCAAATTGAATCTTCCCCATTGGAAATGTTCTAATCTCTAGTGCAGTGTTCGTACTTTTATGTCGATTATATGGAAGCCATTTTTATTAGGTGATTCCTATGTGTCTTGGTTGTGTTAAGGTTTAAGTTATTATTAGGTTTCTTTTCAATTTACTAGATAACCATAACATAGATAAGATCACTAAGAGAAACACAATCACAAGATACACACCATTTATCCTATGAAACCCTCATGGGGGAGAAAACCCAACAAAAAATTCCTCAATATAGATAGCCAATGCAATGCCAAGACAACAAATCAAACACTAGAGAATATCCTCCACTGAGCAATGTGCCTCTCTCTTCCTTCTTCTCCCAACCATAGCTACCAAAAATTCGCACTGAGTGAGTGAATAAGTGAGTGACCAAATGAGGCGTTGGCTTCCTTTATTTATACAAAATGGCAAGTGCTGGAAAGTTGTCTCTTCACTGGACATGGTCGACTTGTCTTCTTAGTGGTTAAAACCACTTTAATTAGACTCAGGGATGACTTCTAATTTGCATATTATATTTAGGGTTTGACCAATCCACAACATGGGATTTGGTCAATTTAAATGTTGGACATGATCAATCCACAAAAGGGGATTGATCTAATTAACAATGACTCAATAAATAAATATAATACTCTTTGCAGTTACAATATTTCAACACTCCCCCTTAACAAGAAGGGAATTATACAACATCATCATGAGAGAGAGAGGGAAACAACAACAACAACAACATCTGGAACACTGACTCGCATATCTATAAATCATCAAAAAAAATTCTCATCATCATCATTCACAGCATGGAGGTGGAGTATCATCATCATCCTCATCAGCATGAGGCTAAAGTAACATCATCATCTTCTTTAGCATGAGGCTAATGTAATATCATCAACATATTTAGCATGATGCTAAAGTAACATCATCATATTCTTTAGGACGAGGCTAAAGTAATTTCATAAACATCTTTAGCATGAGGATAAAGTAACATTATCATCTTTAGTAACAACATAAGGTTGATACAACATCAAAAACAACAATATCACAACACGAAGGCTGGAGAATCATCAACATCAACACTAGGCTGGAAATCTTTAGCATGAAGATGGCATCTCAACAACATCAACATGAAGCTGGAAATATTCAACATGAGGTTGTCATCACAACAACATCAGCATGAAGCTGGAAATATTCAGCACAAGGCTGGCATCAACAACATCAGCACAAAGATGGAAATATTAAGCACAAGGATGGAAACAACAACAATAGCATGAAGTTGGAAATATTCAACACGAGTCTGGCATCAACAACATCAACACAAAGTTGGAAATCTTCAACACGAAGCTGGAAATATTTAGCATGAGGCTGGCATCAAAAAATCTTGTGGTACTCTGATAGATCCAAAGGATCTTCCCAAGAATCAAAAGATTCCCTAGGATATAAAATCCTAACGGAGCTACCACTACTGACCAAAGATAACATATACATGCACAAGTACTCTGATAGCTCGTCCTTTCAGACCTTCATGATCTGTCCAAGGATGATCAATCCTCTAGGATATAAAATCCTAACTGAGCTACCTGTTATTGATCAGGATACCATAGTATCATCAACACTACTCCCCCTTTCGAGGGAGGTCCTTTCAGACTATACCAAGCTTGTCTTGAAAGTGCTCAAACTTTACATGAGATAGAGGCTTGGTCAACACATCTGCAACCTGTTCATCCATGCCAACATATTGGAGCTTTATAGCTCCTCTCTGCATCATATCATGAATGACGTGATACCAGATCTCTATGTGATTTGAATCATCATGGAACACATCATTTTTATACAACTCTGGTTAGCACATAGGATCACGGTGGCTTCCATCTCTAGATCAAATAGATCTGTCAACAACATCTTAAGCCATATGGCTTCACAACTAGCGGAACATGCAACAATGTATTATGCTTCTTCCGTGCTGAGAGAAATTCTTGATTGCTTCCTACTCTTCCATGAGATCATGGTTGACCCCATACTGAAACAACATCCTAAAGTTCTCTTTATGTCAGAGAAACTTCCAACTGTTGTGGGTGGTAAATCCCTCCTATGGACTAGCACTAAGGGTTTTATCATGCATGCAGAAATGACCCAAAGATTCTTACTTTTTACCATCATCCCATGCCTGGACTCCCATTACTCATATGTAAATACAAGGCTCAAGAGATTAAGTTGACGTACCTTATTTTTCATGTTTGATGTCGATCCCTTTTCACGCTTGGTCATTCTTTGACTGCAACTCTCCTCCCAATGATGACCTGCATTCACTAAATCAAACAAAGAACTCTACATGCATTTTATCTATGAACTAATGGGTTAGAGATTTAATCAATCATACAATCAATATTCCAATAATGACAATATCATATGGGAGGATGGGAAAATAAATTCTTTTATTAACTTCACAATGATACCTTACAATGATAAAGTCAGCTACTTCTCCTCAATCCTGGTCCTAGGCTCTTCTTCCACTGTCTTCCAACTACTTTTCTCTATACTTCTCTTTTCACAAGGATGGATAAAGGTTGGGACAAAAGGAATTCTCAATCGGGTATACTTTCTTTACTATGATTCTCCTGCTTTCAAATGGGACCCCTAACCCTTCTTTTATAGGCTAGAAGAAGCTAGGTATTTGGTCGAGTTACCGACCATGCATGGCCGGAAGGTTTAGTTAACTTACCCAAAGCTATGTGTTCCATCAACAACTTTCCTTTTTCAGTTCTTTTGTAGGTACACACGGGCTGTCTTGGGTTAGCTAGCATGTACACACATGCAGTAATGGAGCAGGGTACGTGGGACTTTATAAAAGGGGTTTTTAAGAAGAGTTGTTCAACAGTGTTTTGGCAAAGAAGGAATATGAGATGGTCTGATGCCAGGTAATCATGTTTGGTGAAAATTAGGGTTATAACAGATGCCCCCTAATGTGTGAGGTCAGAAGAGCATCTGATGGCCGAAATACATTAACAATCTTCACCAATGTTCCGAACAAGTGAGCCCAGGGACCATAAATTGGGAGGTGTCGTCTGCAAAATAATAACTGTCTCACTGAGGTGGCTACCAATCAAATACACTGTAGATCCATGTCATGTAACTATATAAAGTGTAGCCGCAAGAAATACACATCGGAGCTACATCTCAAAATCAAAAAGATATACATGTAGAGTATCCATCTTCTAGAAGCTGATAAGGCCCGATGGCTATAGATGAGGTCTTTAGAGCTCGAGCACTAGCTTCAAAATATTCAAAACTCGGGTAGGAGTGTAATATGAGTGTACGACTTCACTACCCAGAGGTCTTCGATGGCTCATCGGTTGTGGACTATAGTCTTGATTATCAGAGTGAAGGCTTCCTTGATTTCGAACAAAGACTTGATTGGACTTTCGGGATGGCCGGGCATGAGGGCAAGAGACAAACTGCAGAGGGGCCAACTTAGGCTTGGTAAAAAATTCCCTTGGACAATAACATGACAAATGATGAGACTCAGGCAACATGGCATTAACATAATTTTGAAAGGTAGGAGGCAACACAAACTCTCCATATGTTTGGAAGAGTAACCAAACAGAGGAGGACACAACTCAATGTAGTGGGAACAACTTCCTAAGGTCATATGAAATCCTAGGGTTTGATGAACAAATAGACATATGTTCTTTATCCAAGGGTGACACATTGTGTTTCCAATAAAAGAAAATACTTTTCCCTTCCTCTTTTTGGGGTATATTTGATTTTTTTTTGTCTTTTTCAATAATTTTGGAAAAAGAATAGAAGAATGTTACGTTACAAAGGAGGAATGAGTGTCGCAAACATACAAGTTTGAGTTGCAAGGGAAAGAATGATGTTCAAAGTAAGGACACTCGGGAAAAATCCCTCCTGGGGCCAAAGGTGTCAATACGCAGAGGCAAAGTGCTACAGGGCTTGCGTATAAGGCATGCTTCAGATGGTTTAGTTGAGAGCAACATGGAGCTAGCATTAGACTAGAGACGCAGGTATGGAAATGCAATTAATAAGACACACAATGGTAATGTCCTTTGATGTAAGTTTAATGAGCCCAAATAAGGTAAGCTCGATGGTTTTTCATATTTAGAGAGTCTGAAAAACGTAAAAGGAGACTCCAATGGGGTACCTTTTTCGAAGGTAGTCTAGTCGTTTCGAAAAAGGGGTAAACTAGCACTGACAAGACGCTTATTCAAAACCATTTTAACGAGTGTGATAAAGACAATATAAGTCGACCATTTTTTCATTTTTAAGGAGTCTGAAAAAAGATTAACTATGGACTCTGTCAAGAATGTTCTTCTGGACCATTTTAATGAGTGTGAAAGAATAAGGTCACTCGACGATCTTTTCAATTTTAGGGAGTCTGAAAAGAGATTAACTATGGAATCTGTGGGGGTTCCTTTTTCGTAAATTTAGTCCCTCGGGCCCGAAAAAGGGTTAAAATTATACCTGAGAGTACTCTTCTAGAGAACTAAAGTTCCTAGAGTATACCTTTGTTCGTACAGTTGACCATCCGGACCGAAAAAGGGGTAAACTACCACCGAACAGGCATGCCTTCAAATTTCAGTTTAACGAGCGTGAAAGACAACAAGATTAATCGAAAATCTTTTCACATTTAGAGGGTCTGAAAAGAGCTTAAAAGAAGACCCGTAGGGGGCTATGACTCATATATGAAACTGGTTTTAGTAGAGCCTATTGATAGGCTCATACCAAGAGTCTCTTCGATAGTCAACTTGAGAAGTCTCCCATAAGGGAAGAAAACACAAACCATGGTGTAAGTCCTCCCACAATATAGAATTTGTAGTCATGGCTTCAAGGATAGCCTCATCTGAAGGCAATTCAAAATCCAAGAAATCATGCAAGCAAGGGCCGATAGTCCCAAAGGGTGAAGTAAACTGACCGTATTCCATATGACGATGGAGGTTTTGGCCAGGACTGGCATAGTCTATCAGTGAAGAATCACAAGTATGAGAGCTTGAGGATCTACAAACAACGAGATCAGATTCAAAAGGAGACTCAAAATCACTCATACCAAGAGGGGGAAGCAAGGAATCCCAAGCCCCAATTGGATAAACCAATGAATCAATTGCTGAGACCAAGTCTCAGGAAGGAAAACATGATTGCACAGGTTCCTACTCAGAAGCAATTGAACATCGAGGATAAGATGCCACATAATTAACCCATGGCGGGGTCGAGTCTACACAAACACTAGGAACATGTAAAGGGGTATTCTGAAATAACGTCGAATTAGGATGGTGATTATCAGGTGCTAGCTGGTCAATAGTGACAATGCTTCCATTGTAAGGGAAATGCATCACCTGGAAGAACGTAGACACCACAACATTCATAGCATATACATAATCACGCCCGAGAAGCATATTGAAATCTAATGGGCCTTGCACCACTATAACATCAACAAGGACAACTTTCCCACCTAACAAGATAGGAAACTGAGGAAGAACCCCTAAAAAATCACTAGGACATCTGTCAAAAGCCAACATCTCATGCGAAGTAGACACAAGATTGGGAGATCCCAAGACTTTCCAAACCGAGGAGGATAAAATACTTGCGGAGGCTCCTTCATCCACTATACATGGATAAATTTTTGTTGAATTAACTTCAACCCTTATTTGAAAAGGTGCATAAGAAGGAAGATGAGGCTCAACAAGATCATTCCAATCAAAGGAAACCATCCTAGGGGTTGGAGGGGGTGTACTCGAAATGAGCGGAACGCCCCCTTGTTCTAAAAGTACTGAACTGGAAATGCTAAGAACATAGTTGGTAGACACTTCAATCCCAAAGAGAGGAGTGGTATTAGCTGAAGACTGCATTGGTGTGACCACTTTCTCAACCAATGGCTAAAAAGGATGTGGTACTACATGGTCTAAAGGCACCTCACCCCCCAAAAGAGGAGTGGGATCATCCAATGATTGCATCGGCATGACCACTTTCACAACCAATGGATGAATAGGCTATGAAACTACATGGTCTAAAGGCACCTCACCCCCCAAGAGAGGAGTGGGATCAGTTGATGACTACATTGGCATGACCACTTTCTCAGCCAATGGATGAATAGGCTGAGAGACTACATGGTCTAAAGGCACCTCACCCCCCAAAAGAGGAGTGGGATTAGCCGATGACTACATCGGCATGACCACTTTTGTAACCAATGGTTGAATAGGATGCGAGACTACATGGTCTAAAGGCACCTCACCCCACAAAAGAGGAGTGGGATCAGCCGATGACTACATCAACATGACCACTTTCTCAACCAATGGCTGAATATACTGTGAGGAAACCGCAGAAGACCCAGAATCAGAAGATCTTGCAGATAGGGACCACAATCTTCATACCTCTGGAAGGCCAGGGCACAAATGAGTAAGGTGATCTCCCTTGCAAATATTACAAGGGAACTTAGGTTTACGTCCTATCCATCTAGTTTTCTCAATAGAATCAATTCCCCCATCATGACTGGCAATGGTTGGTCTCACATCTCCAACCTGACTTGTAGAGGTTGGTGATGGGTCGATAACATGACTCGCAGAGGCTACAGACCTATT
>SNQJ01S0087940.1:46171-56663 GCA_010110895.2 Picea sitchensis | reverse complement strand
ACTGTAACTTCCTCTTCTTTCTCTCACAGTCTCCTCTCTCAGAATACAATATTCACCATCATCCATAGCCGCAATACATTTTCCTCATAAAAGAGGGTTGCCTTCTAGGGAAAAAAACCCTAACATAATCTCTATGGTTAAATCTGCGACCTTATAATGAACGGTCCAGATTTACAATGAAATTACAATATACTTTTACAAGGCAATTTTTGCTTCGGAGGCTTCACCCCCGAACCCCCGCTGGGGGCCTGCTTTCCCCCAGACCCCCCAGCCGGGGGGATAGCCCCCCCGGACCCCGTAGAGGGGGTACCCCCCCTCTACACTCCCCCACATGGAAGAGTGTACATACTTCTGGGGTGTAAATACTTCATGGGGTATAAACACGGCTGAAAGCAAGGACCTATGAATCAGGAAGATAATCAAGCTCCACAACCAACAGAATACATGGCCACAACAATTAGATGGATAGAGGCACAAAGTAACCCCACACCCATTAGGAGCACGCAACTTTGCTACAGTTGCAAGGTTCCATGGGAACTATATCATAGGTGTAGAGGTAAGTGTAAGAAGCATATTATTGAGGTACACTATGATAGTGATGATGAGGTATGTGAGGATGGAGCGATAGATTCTTATTTGGAGAAGTTTGATGATGATAGTGACTCTTGCACAGAGGCTATTGATTCTTGCACCCTTGATGAGGATAGTGACCATTGCACATTGGAGGGACAGTCGGGTGGACAGGATGGTAGCACAAGTGTCTCAACAGACATATCACATACCATTGATGACCTTACACCTTAGCATAATGGTGACACTAGTGAGGATTCACATCTGCTAGCACCTATAGATGACGAGCACCCTATGGTGACCATGACACATATGTCATCGTTCCAGACACCCGTGATAGTCACGTCATAGAAGGATATCAGTGGAATTTCATATGTGATGGAGGAGCCATGTGTGAGGGATGCGCACCATGGATATATGGATCCATAGACCTAGGAGGAGAGACATGACTTGGAGACAATTGAGCTTACACATACAAATCAGCATGAGGAGATTGAATCACATATTTTGGAGACCCCATTAGTTGAGAATATTGTGGATACTGACAAGTTGATGGGGCACTTACTTCTAGGATCGGCATGCATTGACGAGGATGCACTCTTTATTAGTCAGGATGACCATAGCACATGTCTAGACACATCTATATGGGATCCAGGCGTAGATGATAGTAGTAGGGCGAGTGCACAGGAGGATACAACTTCTCACACCGGTTACAGTATGATTTAGAGAGAGCTAGTAGTTGGGGATGTTATGAAGTCACATATAGGAGGACCCGGTAGCATTGTAGACAGGGATCAATTCAATGCTTCATCTTTTGCAGAGAGTGTTGTTGGGGATTCTGGGGTTGACACTAGTAGTACTAACACTAGTAGTGAAGGATATGAGGTTGCACCTCATCATGACTATTATCAGGAGTCACACTACTTAATAGGGCAATTGAGAGTCAGTGACGATATGATCATGGTAGCCACCAGGTGCATTGATGACATGCGTGCATTGATGGCTGATTGTTTCTGGATGGAATCAATGGCACATGATAGTTCAGATGAGGTATTTTCCATAGGTGACTTTCATACTCTCTTAGAGAAATTTTTTGTGATGAGAACCGACTTCCAGTAGTTGTTGACAGACAGGGATTACCTACTGGGGATTGGCAAGATGTATCACAAATCCTTGAGGGAGAAGGAGTTGGAGGTGGACCAACTCACTCAGGAGTTGGAGAGCACTCGAGGATTCTTGAGAGGCACATAGACAACCCTTCAAGAATTACAGTCCAGATCAAAGGATATTCTTGAGGAGATCCATCAGAGATCGACTTCATCTACCCTAGTGGATAGTGAGATATGTCCTTCGGTCACATAGCTAGAGGATCTTGGTGGTCTAGCCAAGGGGAACCAGTTGATGGAGGACACTTCCATTTGTTTCCCGAGAGTGGTTGACCTTTCGGTAGAGGTTGATCCAGTAGTACACCCAGGATCTATGATACAACAACAATATAAAGGAGATGACATGAGTATGCAGGGGCATACCGTGATGAGTGATAGTTCATAGAGACATGCCGAGACATGAAGTCACATTCAGATCGATATATTGGATTGCATGGAGGAGACACAGTTAGGGGAGCATGCATATTTCACTCCTTTGCAGTAGCACATGGTTATGAGAGAGCACCTTCATCGTATCAACAGTTGCATGGGAGACGAGGGATGGAGGTTGTTTGACCAACAGTTGGAGGAGTTACTTCTGGTTGTATTGGATGGTTGGGATTCGGTGATGACTACAGACGAGTATTCATCATGGATATCGATGGATGAGCTTCTGGTCAAATCCTTGGGATTGACCAAAGCATGTGATGTCTTCCAGTCCTACATTCAGCTGCATATCTTTCTGTTAGCCTTTCCTAACACTTTTATCATAGACAACAACATGAGGAGATATAGACAGTGGTTGACTACATGGGGAGTGGCTAGGCTAAGACCACTTGACATGAGTATCTCTATAGCATCCATCATGATAGAGGTGGATCGTCATAGGCAGGGAGTTGAGACTTGGTGCATGATGGTGAGCATCATAGTCCAAGTGATAGAAAATGAACACAAAGGGCTTCTGACAGTGATCAGTCTCACACACGAGAAGTTAGAGGATATTGGAAGTGATAAACTTCCAATTTTTCAATGGGATATGAGAGTTGAGTTGGTTAGCAGGATGTTTTACCACACGATGACCCAGGTTTCACCATAGAGCCACATACTCCAGCATCAGTTGGTTAGGAGTGGGCCTGGAGGGACTTGTCCTAGGGAGCGAGGCAACTTGTCACTCTTGATCATCATGATCGGGCATGGAGATGGTTGGGCAGGTATTACTTCCACGAAGATGTTTTTGCATATGCAACTTCTGGACAACAAGTCCAATTGCCACATGTATTTCAGCTTGAGGATCCAAGAGTGGAGGATCCAGTATATATACAGGGTGCAGATAGGCATGGTCAGCATAGTGGAATGCCAGCATGGTGACCTTCGACAGAGGTTAGCATGGGACCAGGGATTACAAGGTTGAGCATTTCACTGACTGACAAGGGCGAGTGGACCCTTGCTGGGGAAAGTTGTTCTAACTTTCCATTGAGCTTCAGTGTTGAGGTGATCACACCACTTGGGGGTGAATCACATAGGTCTTGCAGTACCTCATTATGGCATCAACATGGCCAATTTATGGATGTCATGTTGATCTTGGTAGTATCTTGGAGAATGGACTCAATCGGGGATGAGGCCATGAGTCAGGAGCAGGAGTTTCATAGTGTTGATACATTTCGGGATTATGCTTCCCAAGGGCTTGCAGTTCATGTCTTGATATGGGACCCAGGGGGTAGAGTGCATGATAGTTCATCTTTGGATGGGGACTACTGTGTGTCACACAGATGGACATGGGATCCTGGTATTATACTTGTGGGGATTTGGTTATTGATTGAGGACAAGCAATTTTCTAGCAGGGAGGACTGTAATGTCCTCACTTTGGGACATCATTACATTACAGAGGGTTATGATGACCAGAGTAGCCAGATGGAGGTTATAGTGGGTACAGAGATTATTGAGAGGTATTTTGGGGTCTGGTTTGCATGTCTCATCCCATTTCATCCCTATGATCCATTTCCCATAGGTTGGATTTGGTTCCATTTCATTTCAACGATTTCCATGATTTTGAGTATTTTGAGCTATAAGTCAATTAAATTCACTGAAGAGCTCATTTTGGGCACAATACTTGGAGGAACCTCTCAGTGTAACATCTCATTGGAATTGGGAGAAGCAACACTATAGGATAGAATGGTGAGAAGTGACTTTCAGTGGCCAGGGTATCCACTAGGAGAGATAAGGCATTTTTCAGAGGTAAAAAGGTTAATTAATTAATTAATTAATAATTAAAAAAGAAAATTCACTTTGGAGGGACAAGGTGAGCAGAAAGTATAAAGGAAAGGAAAGGGCCTCTATTGATTCATTCATGTATGTTTATCATTTTGATATCTGGCTTCTAGCTAGAGAGCCCATACCTTGGGGGTTTTGAGGGTTTTGACTTAACAAACCCTAGAGGACGATTCAGTGGTGAAAGATTCCACCTAGCTTGTCCCAAGCTTGGTCTTAGGGATGAAATAATCCTCCACACCATTCTAGTTTGGATATATTCAGTGCAGGAGGTTTCTATACCAGCCATGAGCACATGAAGAGAAGGAGGGTGCACCATTGGGGGTTTCCAGCAAGGGGGGCGCACCATTATTTGAGGGAGGTTTGTTGCAATGGATTGGAATGGATTCGATAGATTATAGCACCTGGGTTTTCATTGCAGGGTCTTGGCCATTAGATCTAGTTCATTTTAGAGGAGTTTTATGAGCCAGTTGATTTTTTGGATGCATTGGACCAATTGGAGAGAAGAAGAGCATTTTGGAAATTCNAGGGGGGCGCACCATTATTTGAGGGAGGTTTGTTGCAATGGATTGGAAGGGATTCGATAGATTATAGCACCTGGGTTTTCATTGCAGGGTCTTGGCCATTAGATCTAGTTCATTTTAGAGGAGTTTTATGAGCCAGTTGATTTTTTGGATGCATTGGACCAATTGGAGAGAAGAAGAGCATTTTGGAAATTCAAATATATTCAGTTTGGAGGGGTTATACTTCAAATCTGACCCTGAGACTTTACCTATTGACTTGCAGTGTCCCGATCTACATTTCTAGCGAGTTTCAGGGCATTTGGAGGCCTCCTTCATCAGGGCCGAAAATGTAGGGTTTGACAGTTTTCAGGAGGGCACAACTCCACTTGAGGATTCATCATTTGGAGGAGAATTCCTTGGTATTTCGGTTTGATATTTCATGAGGGGACTCTACACACCCCGATATGCATTCTGGCATCTTCATTGGACTCCTTTGGAATATTCTTTAGCTAGGCTGAATTATCTAGGCTTTCGGGCATCCAGGGGGGCGCACCATTCCTTGGAGGGAGGCTAGATCCATGAGTTTGAGAGGGATCTTGGAGATTTTAGCACCTAGGTTGTTCTTTCATTTTCCTGATCTACATTTTGGCATATTCATCAGAGGGATTGGGCATCTTTGGCAGCAGGGCCAAATTGTTGAGGTTATTCAGTGATCCAACAAGGCATGGCATCTTCCAACTTGGGGTTTGACACTTCATACAACCCAGATATTTCTTGTATTGGTATTCATGGTATATGCAGCCTTTAGAGGCTTATAGTATCTTCTTGGAGAATTTTGTAGTAGCTCCTATTGTGTTATTGGATCCATATGTTGAGCATTCTAGATCGGCATCTTCATTGTATCAGGTTCTTCTATTTATGAATAAAATCAGATCTGAGGTGTTTTGGCTTGTCTATCATATTGTTGATATTTCATATGGTTGAGGTATGTTCCATTACAGTATATTCTTGTTTATTGATGCAACACATATATAAATTCATCATCATAACCCTAAGGCCAAAATCAAGAGGTCGACTTGCAAGTAAACACATACAAACAAGTAAATCAACAAAGTGTTTGACGAAATTCCACAACCAGTAAAAGTTTAAAAAGACACCCAAAACCATGATGTTCCTGGCATATTGGCTTGGGAACATTACAAGCATGGTGGCATCTTTGTGCTACTAGTTGATTGATGGAGAGCAAGTAGTAGCTTAGTGATACTAGTTGATTGCAGCATATTCATATAGACTATGGTAGAGGATCGAGCTATTGATGGAATGGTGGTATCCATGGGGCTACTAGATGATTTCATATTAGTCAGTGGACTACTAGAAGAAAACATTGTTGAAGAATACCTCCCTAGATAAGAGGGAGTGTCGATGTTTTGGTAGTTGTGGGAGGTATTCCCTCCTGGAAAAAATTTCTTAGAGAAGAAGAAGATTCCAAGAATTCAAAGGAATACCATTGAACAGTTGAAGAACACCCAAGAAAAGAATAAAGTGAAATATAAGACCACATAAGAAAAGTATTCCCACAAGAACTAATAATGAAGTGGAAATATAATTTCAAGGAAGAGAAGTTGTCCCAAAAAAATAATAAAGTAAATTTGAAGACCCATAATAAGAATTCATCCCCAGACATGTGCCCATTTTAGGATAAATAAACTCTGGGTCAATTCATTTGTACAGTCGCATAGTTCTCCTTATGTAGTGCACACTAGGTAGTTGCAGCTGCAGTTGCAACAATTTCACTATTTCTGGTTTCTAGTTCTCTTAGAGAGTGTGCCCTACTTGTGGAAGGATATTATTGGTGGTTATTTGTGTTTTGTCTTGTGCACTACCTTTGGAAGAGTAGCGCTAAGGTTGTGTGGTGTTTCCTAGTTTCTTCATGCCAGTTGTAGTTGCAGTTACAGTTGTAGTTGTAGTCACAGTTGCAGTTGCAGTCAAAGTTATAGTTGCAGTCATAGTTGCAGTTACCAATTTCCCATTGTGTTAGTTCTGTGTTTCACTATATTTCTCTAGTGATGTGCCTATCTTTCACCATTTCTATGGTGCTACTCAATTTTCTACCATCGCTAAGGTTTGACAAGAAGAAGAGAAAAGTATTTTTTATCAGGGTTTCTTCATTGTTGGTTTGCTCTTGTGAATAGAGTTTGTTCATGGTTGTATTGGAAATATTCTCTCTAAGAAAAGTTGGTTGGGTTTTTCCCCAAGTTTAGGGTTTTCCCAGCACAAATATTTGTGTAGTCTTGTGCTTGTTTATATGTTTCTTATATATTTCAGTATATGATTATTTAATGTTAAAAGAAGATGAAAATGCTATGGTAAATCTAATTTTAACAAAACTAATGAAAATCTAACATCTTTCTCATCCAACTTATTTCTCCTCCAAATAGGTTAAACACATAACCACTTGTAGATATTTTATAATCCAGATCTCCAAACCAGTATGCGTCAACAAAGCCATGTACATATAACACTATATCTAGTCTAGGTATTCTTTGGTATCAAATTACATAATATGTGGTGCCATGAAAATACCTAAAAACCCTCTTTGTATTTATCGAATTCTGATTCCCGAGTTTTAACATATACCTACTAAAAACTCCCACTTCAAGGGAAATGTTTGGTCCAATATAAACCACTGCATACATTAAACTACAACAACACTAGCATAGGGAACATAATACAAGTCCTCTTCCTCTTCCTGTGTCTTCGGAAAATGATCTACAAATAACTTTACACCTATAGGAATAGGAACCTTGATTGGTTTACATTCCTTCATATTAAAACTCTACAATATTGTCTCAACATATTTCCTATGATTCAACAAGATTTTCTTGTTTGTATGATCTCTTTTGATTTCCATTGCCAAAAACAAATTTGTAGCACCAAGATATTTCTATTGAACTTATGCTTATACTAAGAGGGGAGGGGGGGAGGCGGAGGTAGGGGGTTGAATCAGTATACGATAACTTTTATTTTATTTAACCATTCATCAATCATCCATTAGCCAATAAAAAATAATCACATATAAACTCAAATCATAATGCACATATTTTAACTTGGAATCCCAATCAGGAGAAACCAATAAACTTATCTTTATAAATTTCTATAAGCATCAACCTACTGTTACAAATATTGTAGGCACCAAACTACTGGAGACACCAGTCTCCTTAACTGATCACCAACTTAGAAAGATGTAGTCACCAACCTACTAGAGACACCAATATCCTCAACTAAGCACCAACTCAACAAGATGCAGGCACCAACCTATTGGAGACACCAATTTCCTCAACTAAGCACCAACTCAATAAGATATGTATAGACACCAATCCAATATATGCATACACATAGTACTTCTAACTTCACTTGAATTATTCATTCCACATATAATCCTTCAAACCCTATAAATCCTCATAGCATCATTCCCAGAATGTAATCACTGACGAAAACATCCATTGATGACAACATCACAACCTTGAAATAGTGCACACAACAACATCACGGACCTTCAATCCTTCATAGTGTTGGGGTCCTATAATTATAGGCGAGTCGATTCTTCGACTGTTGATTTGGCGTTTTCCCTCGTGATGATGAAGTCTGGCTCAGGTGATTCTGCTTCCTCCCTCCATTATTGTCGCTAAATCCCCCATCAACCTGCTGCATCCTTCATCCACGCACTCCCTTGTCATGTGGCCCCATTGATTAATTTTCCCGCCACCCTGTCCATAAGCAAACAGACTTAGGATAAACAAAAATATTAGTAAAGTTAGTCTAGATTAAAATTGATTAATAAATAACTATTTAATAATTAATTAATCATTAATTAATTATTAATTAATTAATTATTAATTAAGTTAAGAACCTATGTTAGTAACTAGGTTAGTAATTAGGATTAGTTTAACATTAAAAAACAAAAGTAATAAAACAAATAAAAAATTAAAAATAAAATATTAAAAAAACATATAAATTACAAAAACATATAAATTACAAAAACATAAACAAAAACCAAAATATAAAAAATATATATAAAAAACATTATATAATAAAACAATATAAAAATACAAAACATATAAAACATTTAATAAATTGTATTAAAAACAAAAAGAAACAATAAAAAAAAAGTGATAAAACAATACACAAAATAAAACATTAAAAACCAACCTAACACTTAACAAACATGTTAAAAACATTAAAAAACAAACAAAACTAAATATGAAACTATCCTAAGTCCTCTAACCCTACGTCACTCCCACCTATCCCCTCACACTCCACTCATGTCCCCCCACCTCACTTTCCACTCAACCCCCCTTACCTCACCCTTACGTAATAACCCACTCACACTACCCCATACACCCCCTCCCTACGTCATCCTCCATTAACCCCTTCACACTCCCGCCCACCTTAACTCCAACATATATTTCATACCCCGTACCCTCCATCATATACCATAAAATTAATCAACGCATCATATTTTTTCCGGACCCCCCTTCCCCTTCCGGATTTTAACGAGAGGGGGGGGTCCGGAATTTAAAATAAACATCTTGCAAATCTGAACGGCCCAGGGAAGGCTACCGATATCAACGGCCTAGATTGAATTTCGGACCCCCCTGGGCGTTCTACATTTAATGAGGGGGCGGGGGTCCGGAATACCGCTTACCACGCAAAAAAACCACTTTCCCCAATTTTTGTCAATATTTATCTATGTTACCATGTCTTCTTCAAGAGGATATTCTGAGCAAACGAAGACGGATTTAGAAAATCCGAGAGAGGTTTTTTCTCACCACGGGCTGAAGAACAAAAACCTCTCTCATATTTTTCATATTAGTTACGATCAGAGAGAATCAAAGACATCTTCAAGGCCTATTTTTCCATATTTTCAATTGTCCGTTTCAGTCCCGATCTTGCAGGAGCTGTTACGGCCAGATGGGGACAAATTTGGCGAAACTGAAAGAGGTTTTTGTCCCGAACATGCCCATATACAATAACCTCTTTCCGTTTTCTCCTAGGTGTCATAATTGAAGAGGAAATCACGTCTTATAGGACCCCTATTTTGCAGAAAAACGGTCCGTCTTTCATGGCAGAAAACTCCAAATTTTGTGGGAGTGGTGGCTATTTTTGGCCGAGGCAATTAAATCAAATTCCGAAACTAATTGGGAGGGTCTATCCTATTTATCGGGATGATTTTAATGTAAAATGGTTCGACCTGTGGAAATATTTTGGTCCTTTTTGGCTGGACTGTGGGCCTTGTTGCTTCAGGAGGTTTCTCTGTAATATTGGAATGACAAATCATTAATGGAGAAAATGACTTACAGGATTCTCGTGTAGCAGTGTTGGTGGTGTGTCTCTTGTCTGTTTTTAATCATCTTTCTGCTATCATTCAAACATTTTCATTTCTTATTATTGAAAAACAGTTAATGGAGAAGAATTTATGCATGCATACTCTTTGTCCAAATTTCTCAATAATCTTTATGTTTTCTTCTAAAACTCAGCCTATGAATTCTTAACTGCTCATTTGCTCAGTTTTTCTTCCCCATTTCTTCCTCAAATTGACACCCTTTAAACTTGATTCGATCCAACAGTTGTTACTATCTTGCCCTATGGAGACATTTACCTCTTTATTTGATTTGATCATTGTCTTATAAACAGACCCCATAGCCCAATGGTGATCTGAGAAACTTGTCAACCACATCCTCATCTAAAAAAAATTCAAAAACCCCCAACCCATGTTCTTCATAACTAGCCTAATACATCTTCAAACAAAGCTATATCAGACAGAGAGATCCCTCTCTGAGTCTTGGAGGGCTAGATCCAAGACTCGAAGTGGTTTTGATGTTGCCTCTGTGTCTGCCTCATAGCCTTAGGCAAATTACAGAGTGCTAACATAATGGCGACTCCACTAGGGAACTTTTCCCAGTAGTACACTTCAAGCTCCAGATCTGATCATTGATGGTGGACATT
>SNQJ01S0087940.1:5134-33615 GCA_010110895.2 Picea sitchensis | reverse complement strand
TATGCATTTGCATTGTACTTCATGTCCAAATACCTTTATCAATCGTGTGGTCCAAAACCCATGACTAGGGTTGACATCAATGACAACAACCAATATTCCAACAATCTGTCCATCTGACGCGCTCTTGGTCCTGTAGACCCATCTGCATCTAAAAATTTACTCCCAGAAGGAAGGGGAACTAGATCCCAAGTCTTGTTCTCGAGGACGGAGTTGTACTCCTCCTGCATGGCAGATTCCCAAAAGCAGTTTCCAGCAACCTCACCATAATACTGTGGATCTGAAGACTAAAGGAAGAAAAGATGCATGGAGGGAAATGGTTTAGTGGAAGTGAGTGCAATAGGAGGCTCCTAAAAATAATATCGAGTCCTCCTATTATCAGTTGGATCACCAACGAGATCCCCTACACCCTGAACAGTAGTCTATGCCCACTTGGGCCTCTTCTCTGGCTCTACAATTGCATATGGATGCTCTGACTCTACATTTGATTGTACTGACTCTAAATTTGAATCATCCGAGTCCTCTAAATCAGAACTCTCATCTGAAGAATATTTGACATTTACATTCTCATCATCTCAGGCATGTGGAAGAGTGAAGGTGTATGCATGTGACTGTTGAGGTGGATGTGATACACTTTCCTCGAATTGGACACTTCACTCAATGATGAGTCGGTCCAAGGAAATATGAATAATCCTATATCCCTTCACACCGTCGGGGTATCCGAAAAAAACGAACTCAGTGCTATGTGGATCAATTGCCTTCCTCTTTTCAGAGGGAATCTGGGCCCATGCATGTGAAACAAAAATGCAAAAGTGGGTCACTTCCGGTTTGAGGCCGCTCCAAGCCTCGTAGGGGGTCTTATCCTTGACAGATATATGGGGAGACCTGTTTTGGATGTATGTTGCACAATTAAGTGCTTCAGCTCATACTCTCTGTGGTAGTGACTTTGCATGCAGCCTGCAAGATTCCAACTCCTTTAGAGATCTATTTTTCTTCTCAGCAATTTTGTTTTGCTGCGGAGTATAGGGAACTGTGTGTTGCAATTGAATCCCTTCCTCATGGAAAAGATTATGGATCTCATGATTCACATACTCTCCCCCATTATCATTTCGAAGGACTTTTATCTTCTTTCCGAACTGTGTCTCAACCAGAGCTTTGAAATCTTTGAGGTGTTGAAAGACCTCAGATTTTTTCCTGAGAAAGTAGATCCATGTAAAACGTGAGAAATCATCAACAAAAATGAAAACAAACCTCTCTTTGTTGATCGATGGATGTGAAAAATGACCCATAAGGTCACTATGGATTAGATATAAAGGTGCGGAGGCTCTATGAGACTTTCCCTTGTCGAATTTCTCTTGAGGGTGTTTCTCGAGAACACATCCCTCACACACTCCCTTGGAGAAATGGATGTCTAGTAGATCATCAACCAATATTTTCTTGCTAATATTTTGCATGTATCTGAAATTCAAATGTCCAAATCTTTCATGCCATATCCTACTACTTTCATCAACATGAGTAAGCAGTAAAGAAGAATCAAGTTCAATGAATTTAGAAAAAGTATACAATCTAGACTGATGGTTTACCTCACCGGTAGAAACCTTGGAGTTGGTTTGCATGTCGTAGATATCCATGGAATTTGGTGTGAATATGACTTTCTTTCCAGTGCCATAATTCTTCATCTGATACATAGAGAGAAGGTTGACAGAAAGTTTGGGAATGTGCAACACATTCTTGAAGCTTCCGTTGGTGAGTTCAATCCTTCATTTTTCGGTGACTTCGAAAGAAGATTTGTCCCCCATCATAATGGGAGGACCTTTGCATGCATCCAAAGAAGAATATACTTCTTTTGAGGCATCCATGTGATGTGATGCTCCTAAATATACGATCCAAGCATCAGGAAAGGAGTTGATGGAAATCAAGGCATGGCTATAATTGTCTTTCTTGGAATTCAAATATTCTGGCTTCTTCATCTTTGCACCTTCAGGGATGAGATCTCCAAGGTTGTTTTGCTGAATTATTTGAGACATCAGATCTAATTTTTTTTCATGCATGCACATTCCAAATGGAATCCTTTGTGACAGTACGTGCATTTCTCCCATTTTCCTCCCTTTTCCCCTTTGGATCTAGAGACATCGGTGAAGGGTTTTGTGTACCCTTCCTTCTTCGGATGTGCATGAGATTTTTATTTATATTTATATTTATATTTATGATATTTTTGGATTCCATATTGCACAATGAGTGCATGCGCCCTTGGGCCTTTGATTGTGCCCATGTATATGAGCTTGGTTTTCTCTTGTGTCAGGGATTCAATAAATTCCTCAAGAGAAGGCATCTTCCAGGTGGCTCTAGAGGTGAATCTGACACTATGGAATGTGGATACGAATACAAAGAATTCAGGACCAAGATTGGAGAGAATGGTGAGAACCATTTGTTTCTCCTCCTTCGATTTATCAACCCCACAAGATTTGAGTTGCGACAGTAAATCCTTGAATTTTGTAAAGAAATATTGGATATTCTCGAAGCTTTTTGGATCCAATGTGAGCAGCTCCACCTCCAACATGTGTCCCCTCATCTAATCATGTTTGCCAAAGATCCCTTCCAAGGTGGTCCAGGCTTCATTGGGAGTCTTACAGGAAGATATGTGAAAAAGTATATTGTTGTTCCTTGGTTATGTACTAAGGAAGAAATCAAATATTAAAGAAGAAGAAAGAAAAAGTACGAATTGTGGGGAAGCACAAAAACTGAGGAGGGGTCGAAGTGGTTAAATAAGAACAAAAGAAGGAACAAGGTAAAGGAAAAGCAAGTCGTTGAAAGAGAATATCAAGGAAGATAAAGAAACAAAGGAGATAGATTGTGGACAACTCAGCAAGCAGAAGAAGATACTAATAGGTGATTTGGAGCACCGCGCAGAGAATAAGGAAGGACAGGTTGGCGAAGTCATTAAAGTGTGGGTTATGTGGAGCTAGGTTTTTGGCACCTAGGGTTTTAGCACCTAGGGTTTTGACACCTAGGCTTCGGTCTAAGGTTTTCTAAGATTCATGAAGTGTATAAATAAAGGTCTAGAAGAGTTGAGAGGGTTGTTGCTATTATTGTTGATGAGAGTGATATTCAGAAAGAAGTGTTGTGGTTGTAAGGAATTCTTGTATTCTAGATCTTCAATTATGTGCAAAGATCATCCTTCCATTTGGGTGTGTAGGGAGGGGAGAAAGAGAGGAAGAGAGAGAGAGAGAGAGAGGATCTACATCTAAGTGAGAAGATAGAACTGTATGTTTTCTTCTATTATATCAATAAATTCAGTTCTATGGATGTAGCCCTAGGGAAAGGGTGAACCACATAAATCTTATTGTTCTTTGTGCTTGATATTGTGTTATTTTCTATATTTTATACTGTTATTGCATTATTGTTTTCCACTATTGAAGATGAGATAGATAAATCACTTTGCGGAGCTGAACATAACACTCTTGAGTTCCTTTGTGTTGATTATTATGGAATCCTCTTGCATTTCCCTTGGTTTAGACACATGTGTCCTACAACCCCCCCTATTACTACTTCAGGTGATACTTCATCTGCTTCGTAGGTGTTTCTGAAAGGGCCAATAATTAGGGTTAGTTGGTGCACTGTTAGACTTGAACCCTGGGTCTTCCCCTGTGCCAACAAATGGTTCTGTTGTCGGGATTGGGATATTCTTGAGAGAATGTCAAGGTGGTTTCCATCGAAGAAAGAGATTCAAAATTGGATAGAAGAGAAAGAAAGGGACTTCGTCGAAGCTCAAAACAAAAACCCTGGTATTAGTACGGAAGACTGGTTGGGAAGGTACATCTTTACTAACATACACAATATTTTCTTTGGAGGAGTCCATAAGAAACTGTATGAGTGGCTAGACAAATTAGAAGACACTTAGTTTGAGATCATATCTATACCACATGTGGTCTGGACAACGACTTTGATTAAGAAAGTCAAGAGAGTCGATAACGTTATGTCTAGAATAGTGGATCTCTGGTTTGATAGCACTATTGGAGGGTACATTACTGAGTTTGTTATTGACAGAGTAGAATCTTATAGTCAAGCAGAGAGATATTTATTTAAGGGACCTAGAGGAAATTTTCTACACTTTTTGAAGCTAAAGATTAAGATGGTACTACATGAGAAGAATATCTTGAAGATACAATAATCAGTTGGATTTTAAAGATAATTTTCAAGAATTCAGACAGCGATAGCGACACAAAGGTTGGACACACGCGTAGTGGGAGATCATTCAGAAAGGTTCCTCTTGCAAACCTATTTAATCAGAGTTGTGGACCTTTGGCACAAGACGAATATTTCTACAGTGGGGAAGAAGCAGGGAGATCAAACAAAGAATATTCAGAGTTCACAAGGGAAGAGGAAGTAGAGACTGAGGGGCTTCGCCGACAAGAAACAGAAACTTCAGGGATTGTGCCTCTTGTCGAAGAAAGTATTATTATTACTCCTCCTATTGTTTCAGTAGCATTAAATAACCAAAGAAACCAGAGTAGTCAAAGAAATCAAAGTATTGTTACAAACGGTTTAGTACATACTCAGTCGAAAAACCAAGGAAGATATATGGCGGATGAAATGAGGCTACCAACTTTTAGAGGAGATGGATATGAGGATCCTCATCAGCATTGGTTCTTATGTGAAGCTATATGGAGCATTAATCAAGTCACCAATGAAGCTATCAAGAGAGATCAGTTTAGTACTACCTTGAGGGATCACGCATTAAGCTGGTATATGAAGTTTGTTTCAGGATTTGTACAACCTAAGCCACTGGATGACATTAAGACTGCATTGAGTGTGGAGTTCAAGAAACCCAATTCAGATTTGTTGTGCATTACAAAGTTGAAATAAATCAAGCACAAGGTGACTGAATCTATTTGGGAGTTTGATCAGAGGTTTAAGACCCTGAAAGACCATTTAAGTTTTCAGATTCTAGATGAAAAGCATAAGGAATGGTTCATCATTGCCCTACTGCCACACATTAGAGTTCCTTTGATGCAACAAAAAGTGACTTTGCAGGTTGAAGAATTAGAGATTGATATGAAACTAGAATCATCCCATGTAGGAGAATCTATCCTGGGTATGAGTTAAATTTTGAATCAATTGACTAGTTTATCTTTACAGGTTGAGGAAATGAATAAAGATAAAGGGAAAGAGAAAAGAGAAAACTCAAAATCAAAGAGAAAACCTTAGTATGCTTCTCCTTCTATCCTCCTTTGTTCCTCCCTTTCCTTTTTCCTTTAAGCAAATCAGAATTGGTTGAGGTAGTTGAACCACCTCATTAGTTAAGTTAACTAAAGACTCAACCAACTTTTTAGTTAGGGGGAAAAGTAATAATCAAAATAAGGGTTTTAAATAAATAATAACTAGTAGGTGGCACCCCTTGTGACTCCCATTTATCTCTTAACAAGTATAACATAACTAGCCAATTAAACAAGAACATCTCTCTTTTTGACTCTCATCATCACATGCACATTTGACAATTTATCTCATTTATATTTGACATTGTTTTCAAAAATTCATTACTCATATATCCAAAAATAAAACATGTTCTCCAAAAACATCTGAAGTCAAATGTCATCAACAATAGATAAAATAAAAACTCAAAAGCCATATTTCCCACTCTAAGATGCAATCTTTCCTTGATTCTTGTTGTCACCCCTCAATTTTCCTGAATTTCCCTTTGACTGCACTAAGCCTTTAGGACTAATCTCCCTGATCACCTAAGAAAAAGTGTCCCTCAAATGCATCTGGGAAGACATGGATTTGTTAGAGACATTGGAGGGCGAGGAAGGGGCAGCAGTGGATTTTCCTTTGTCAAGGGCATGGTGGGCCTCGGTTTTCAACCTTTTTCTAGCATGAGAGGAATGAACTGGTGAGTGAATAGGTGCAGCTTGGACAATCGGGTTAATAGGAGGGGCAGCGGGTAAGGACAAATTGGGCCAGCCATGATGTTGGGAGACTGTCGGGTTAAAAATCTCTTTCCATCCATCATTTTCAAGAACCTTGGGTTGCAATGAGACATGAGGGGAAACGAGAATACCAAGGGCTTGTGGAGCTTGGAAAGGAGGCCTTTCAGGCCTAGGTTGGACCACTCCTTGCCCAATCCAATTGAAAAATCCATCCTGAAACAACTGGCCTAACTCTTGTGAGTCAGCATCAAAGTGTATGGAGAACCTTGGCCTTCTTGGGCCTCTTCTCTAATTACCTCTCCCTCGATTTCATCTACCATGGCTACCTCGGCTGAAAAATTTCATTATTGCATGCATGATTGATTAGAAAATAGTACTTTTAACAACCATACATGATAACTCTTTAAAAATATGAAATATATTTTGGCTCAATAACATATCAGGTTCATGCAATCCAATCGACATAAATTGTTTAACTATTGTCAATGAGTAGGGGGTGAACAAAATGTCCTGGGATATGCAAGGGGCTTGTATTTAGTGAAAAATGATAAAATGGGGGGGAAAAGAAACACGGTTACTTCTCAAAGACCACAACAATCAACTGTAATGCAAACCAAAGAAAACACCACTGTAATCCAACCAAGAAAATGTGACTCTAAACTTCTCCAATACATAATTCTTCTTGTCTGTAATTAAATTTTAGAACGGGGAGTGAAAAGTTAATGTGGGAAGGCGAGGGGCTTGTAATTAGCAAAAAGCAAAAAAAATGTTAGAGAAAGAGAGTGATTATTGTTCATAAAATTAATTAAGTGATCCATAAAACCATTATGTAAAAGGAAACACACCAACCAAATGACCACTGAGACCCAAAACAATTATTGTGCATAGTTCAAGAAATCATGTGCATTAACTTGCTCCATACTTGTAATCAAATATCAAACGCAGTGTCATTAAACAAGACAGTATGCATTCCACAACATCCTGTAGGGGAGCTTTGTTCATCTCACTTATCCATTTAATATTTTAAAACACTTCCCACATGAATAAATAGTAAACCATTCTATTCAACATCAAAATCAACCACTGCCCATGAATTATTTCAATCATCAAATACAACCTCAAAGGTCGTGCTCAATTATGTGTTTTAATTCATTTAATAATTGAATTGCAATGAGGTTATACTATCACAGACCATGTTTATGCTATGAACATGATATTTATCAGTGGAAAGCCACATACAACCATCAATATTTTAAATGCAAGATATTGACTTGCCATTTAAACTCACAGACAACCATTACCATTCAACACGTACCATGTTGTGGAATACACAGACATCCGACAAACCACAACAGTATTTCCATGACTATACAAGTTCAATCACTCTGAATCTAAACATCCACAATGTTGGGCTATCAATCCAGTACAACAAGGCAGCAACAACATGCCCAATCTCACAACACAAGTCAATCAAATTGCAACAAATCCATGTTTAAAAACACGTGACCTTCTCTAATGGTGCAATCAAATAATATTTATAACAAGTACAGTGGATAACCCTGCCATAATTACCACGATGCAATATTTTCATTTGAAAATTTTAAAATGCACAGTCACAATATCATTAACTCAACCCATCGTGTTGAGCTATCAATCCAATACAAGGAGGTAGCAATAGTATTGTTGAAATTAATCAAACTGCAACAAAACCATACTGTGTAAAAAATTGAGCCTATCCTTGATGACACAATCAAATAACCATAACATATACAGTGGATGGAAATGAAATAGTCATATCAGTTAAAATAACCATTTGGCCATTAAAAACACATAGTCATAGTAATCACTGACTCATGGTGTAGGAACACCACACATACCAATTCATCACACACAAAACATCATTAATCAATTGTAAACTAATATTGAGTTAACATTCTGATAACTTCAATGCAAAAGACAATGACTGTGTATCAACCCCATTCTTCAATCAACCAATTTCAGTGTTGAGTTTATCAATTAGAATGTCATAATAACCAATTGCATTGACTAAGTACTAATCAGTAAAACACTTTAAGGATAATCAACAGAGACGAGTTAACAATAGAACATTATCGACGTCGTGTCACCAATTCATCACCATCGACCATGTATTCATCATGACATAATGGGTTTCCCTTATCAAAACCGAGCTTGGAGTAATCAAGGATTGTCCCTATGGACCAACACGGAGAGACATGGAGGCACCCCCCAACATCAGGTGAGAACCTCTAAGACCAATGGTGCACAAACATGCTATACCACAAATGTCTTCACAGACAGGGTGACAATCCCCGTGACAAAGGAGAAAGGATCCATTTGGCCTTGTAATGATAATCATCACATGCAGGGCATAACCCACGTGGCTATCCCAGTCAACCAACTAACAACACTGAGGTGAAACAAAGCTGAGAAGAAGAAATATGTACCACTGCGTGACCATTGGCAGCATGAAATAACCCAATACCCAAGTGAATAATATGCAGTGACACGGGGCATTTTAAACCCATTAAACCCCTTAAAATCCAATACTGGGCATGGTGATACAATGCATGAAGGAATTTGTCCAGTCTAGACCAAATGAAATCGTCCACTAAACCAGAAAGGATGACAGAGAGCATGTATGGCTGCTAACACTCAGAACGACCCAATACACTGTAACTTCAGACATTATCGCAGAGAAATCCACCAACGATTCATTTCAGAAAAACAACAATTTTACATAGTTTCCATACTTAAGGAAAGAACAAACCCATACATCTGAGCCAATATCTATTTCATAACCAGAGCAAACTCATGGATGGAAAAAAAAATACATACATGTAACCAAAATCACCTTAAACATGAATTGGTTGAGAGGTTCTCCCTTTACTTTAAAGTCGGAGCATAACCACAGCAAACATAGTTGAACAATAGCCCGATTAAGGTAGCAGCCATTGGAAGGAGTAAGGGTGACGTGCAGTAAATGCATGTCGCCTCCATCCCCAGTCCATTAATTCCTTAGTACACGCCATCAAGTTTCCCATTAACTCAATTAATTAAACCATGTATCGAAACCATCACCCACTAAAACCAATAGTGTGACCCATATCAAACTTATTCCATAACATAAATCACCACTTCATATAACTCAATCAAATCGCATAACTATTAGCTTATTGCTAGGGTTAACAACGACCATTTAAAATTTCAATGCATGTAGAGTAGTATATAGAATAGTTTAATTCCTTCCCTTTGCATTTGTTTATATTGATTTTTCCTTTTTCCAACTGCTCTTTAGTATTTTTACTAACATGTTTGTTGTGCAGGTGTCAAAGTAACAAGTCCAGGAACAGATAGCAATACTATTAATGGATAACATAGGCAATCATAACATGCAATTAGAGATCAAAACAAAATATAACATGCATTACCCAACATTCACTTGCCGCACATAAAACCAACACATAATAGGCCCAATCCATCACCAATAAGATCTCATCAACCATGTAAGCAATGTCGAATAGTGGAACAAACATCAAATAAGAGCAAAATATTATGTCCCAATCTACAAGGGGGTCCAACCTACTAGTATTATTTATCTTGTTAGCTTATAATAATAGGATTTAGCAATACTTTGCAGGGAAAAAACTTTGTTGCGATCTTTAATCGTCAATAAACTGGTGACTCCACAAGGAAATTTGTTTTCAACAAATTTTGAACTCAGAACTCTGGTTTCGCGGACCAGGAACAGCAGGTCAAGAATATATAACCTGGAAGATTATGCAACAGGGGGAAGTGAGTGGATTTAATGGAAAAATGACCAGTAATTTGGGAATAACTCATGAAAATTGTTAAGTATGAGGGGTTTTACCACTGTATGAAAAATCATTCAACCGGAATTTTCTCTTAACTACAAGGAGAAAATCTGTGGAATTTCTCTTAAAAATCTCAATGGATGAAGAAATGGCAAGAAGAAGTGAGAGATGCCAATTGTTTATAAGACAACAGTGGAAATATATAACAATTTCAAGGGTGTCTTCAAAGAAAACATCATGACAGTTGTGTAAGATTGATTTTTATTGCCTAAAAATGCTTTGCAGGAGCGTCACTGTGGAAGAATTGATCCAACATCCTATTTTTACCAAATTAACTAAAAGATGATAGGAAACAAAATCATGACATAAGTAAAATTGCAAAAATTAAAACAGCAGCAATAAAAGATAAAAATGAAAAAGCAGCAAGAAAAGATTTAACATGGAAAACAGAAGTCAAACTACTATAAAGCAAAAAAGAAAAGCACAAAAATTAAAGAAGAGCTAGGCTACTAGTATACAGAAGATCCAAACAGCATTAGAAATTTTCACGTTGGTCCCTGATAATGTTTCAAATGAGAGTCATTAATGTTGTAGAAAAATGATTGCTCCTGTAAATCCTTTAGAATGTAAGAGTTAGTATCTAGGACAAAAGCAATTTTGAAAGGACCCAGAAACAACACTTGGAACTCTGAGGTAATTATCAGCCCTTTGACGCACACAACTAGATCAATAAGATAGAGATGGATACTAACCAATTCATCAAACGTTGTGTGTATAGGTCTTTTAAAATCAGTACTTGCATCAAGTAAGAAAGAAAGAAAAACATTTATAAGTCATGGTACCCCAATCTGAGATAGGGGTGGTTTTGTAAGCATCTGCCCCTTTTTCTTTGATTTTCCTGCAAACCAAAAAACTGTCAAGTAAGGACCTCAACTGTGACTCTACATCCTGTTGCAGAATTATTTCCATATTGAGAGGAGGAAAAAGATTTCTCATAACAACCTGACTGAAAGTGAGGAAATTAATGTAGGTTCTAATATGATCAGTGGTCTTTGAAACAGGTACCCAATTGGAAACCCATTCATGGTGGACTGAAAAGATAATCCCAGCCCTTAAGAAATTTTCCAACTCCCTTTGAAAAGTTTCTTTGAATGTAGAGTTAATAGGTCCTTGTTTTTACCTAGCTGGTTTCATGCCTTCCTTGATGACGATAGCATGTTTTGTAAGACCAGGATCAAAACCACGAATATCCTTATACAACCAAGAAAAAACCTTTTGAAATCCACCAAGTAGCTTGGAAAACCTCATTTCTTATTTATCAAAACATTGGGTATTCATTTTAACATTCTTTGAGGGTTCGAGTGCCCCAATATTACAAGATATGGTTTCGCCCACCTTCCTTGGTAACTCCTCTTCCTCTTTTTTTTCTTTATTTCCTACAAAACTCGATGAAAACGAACCCATAAGAGGAGTCAATCCCTCATGAATCTTGTTGTTTTCTATAGATATAATTTCCTCGGGCTCAAGTGGATCATCTTGAATGAAAGAACAAATGCTCTCATCGCTAGGGAGGGTCTGCCAAGATTTTACATTGTCGGGGATAGATGGAAAATATAGGGATTGAAAAGAACAATCAGCCATGTGAGGAAAAAGTTGTTTATTAGAATAAGTTGCAAAGACAGTTAACCGATCAAACATTGAATTCAACTCCCTCTTAACATGAGTGATGTTGAAAGATAAAAGGTTCAAAATAAGTGCCCAAATAGTTTGGGTGTAGTGTTCCATCAACTTGTTGCTAGGAGAGAATACCTTACGTATCATGTTCACAACAAGCTCAGAATCTCCAAAAACTGAAAGGTGACCACAACTGAGATTAAGGGTGCTTTCAATGCCTAATAATAAAGCTTCGAAATCAATGATATTTTTTGTGCAAGAAAACTCCAACCTCTAAGACAAATTATGAATTCTCCCTACAGGGGAAACCAAGATAATGCCAGCCCCATTACCTTCATTAGAGCGTGAACCATTAAAGTGCATATGCCACATATCATTGTCTAAATCAGTTTGTTCCAAAGGAATATTATCATCCTCTGCAAAGATGGAAAACACTCCTAGGTCCTTTTCGATATAGTTTACACTATATTGAGGAACACTCTTTATGTAGGGTGAAATCCTTCCCTCTCTAAGAACTATAATTTTCTTATCGTTATAAGGCATGGATAAATGTGTCTCGTTGAGTGAGAGGTATCCACCTATTCAGGCTTGCCAATATCTTTCCAAGATAATCGAGTAATTTCTTACAGACATATCAATTACCTGAATGTTGAGGGTTGTCCTTATTTCAGGATGAGCGCATAAAACTAAGGTCACATATTTAATCTCGCCTATGTTCGTTTGTTGTAGGCTATTATAGAAAAGCATGCTTATATCATTTTCATTTGTACAAGAAAATTCTAGCTCTTCCATAATAATCTTCGACATCGCACTTGGGCACGAACCGCCATCAATGAGGCAACAATGGGCGATCGTATCCATAATCTTTACAGAAATATAAAAAGGGGTATTTTTTATAGGATATCTAAAGTTATGTACACCTAATTTATTTACAAAAGAATCCTCTTCGTTTACCTCTTCGGAAATATTGGCTATGACGGAAGCTTTTCCTTCCATGAATTGTTTCAGATGCATCTATTGTTTAAGGATGACAACCATGTCTAGAAGGGTTGCATCTGCTTTGATGTTGGCCAACTAATTCAAGATATTGTATTTGGAAGAGGGGAGAGGGGGAGTAATTCCTTGACTCTCAGGAACTTTAGGAACCTGGACAGTAGCAGCAAGTGAGGATGAGCTTGGTCTAGAAGAACTGTGGGGAGGCTCAAATTTTCCCTTGGGAGCATAGGATTTGTTCCTACTGTTGATGACCATGACGTCTTCTGTCTCTACAAAATCTAGGAAAATGATAGTAGGTATGGTCTCTTACCAAAGATCTTATCTCTTGAACTCTTATTTACCTCACATGTGGTTTCCTTGTGGTGTTCCTCGCAGAAGTTACACCAACTATGAGGCAAGATAGCTTTAGGATGAAAATTATTTTCAACCGGATTTCTAAAGGGGGGGACAGAAGAGGATGAAGCTTCAGGGGTGAGAGGGGAGACAATTCCTTTCCACTCATACACTATCATACGATTGTTCATGTCTTGTACTAGTTGTAGAAGGGCGGACATGTCTGTCTTCCTAATCGATTCTCCCTTGGGAAGACCAGTTCTCTCAAGTTCTTCTTCCTACTCTGAACAAACATGCAAAGTGGAACCGATATTATCAATGGATTTTTCCTCGAGCCAATGATAGTATGGGGAAGGTAATGCATTGTAGTTATGCATGAAAGAGGCTTGGTTCTAAGGCTGAATAAGTTCTGGGATTTGATTGTATAGCTTGGTGAAACACAAGTTGAAGGACTTGATGTTCTCAGCATCCTTATAGGTAACGTTATTATACTCCTGTAACTTCTGAACTGGGCTTTTAGATTTCCCATAAGTGGATCAAAACCAATAGATTAACTCCTCCCAAGTAGACAGAATCTTAGGAGGAAGGTCAAAGAATTTGGTCGCAGCCTTTCCTTCCAAGGAATTTATGAATAAGCACATGCAAGTATCATTGTCATTAGCTCCAATGTTATGAAAATCATTATAAAATTCCACCAGGTGTTCATTTGTAGTGACAATGTTATTTTCTGAAAACCTAGGAAGATGCTCTTTAAATTTAGGAAGTGGACGAGTAGCAGGTGCTAGGTTAAGAGGAGAGGACACATGCCAGGGTGTAGTTGTGGAGTCTTCTTTAAACTGAAAAATCCCATACTTTTTAATGACTTTGGTGGGATTTTTGATAGATTGGACAGGGATATGGTGGCTATATAAGCTACCAATCACTGATGAAGATGAAGACTGAGAATATGGAGCACTTCCAGTGCCACTAGAGCCCCCACTAGATTGCATCTTGTGGATGATAGATGAGGGAATCAGGATCTACTTCCATTGACATGGTTATTTGGTATAAGCATATACTTCTAAGAAGAAGTAGAATATTTGGCTTCCACCCCAAATAATTATGAGGCGTGAGAATTATTATCGGGGAGTAAAACATATACTCCATATTTTCTGCATTCTTCAATCTTCAGTACCTGCAAAAATAATTTGGTGTATCTTTTCTTAGCAGTCTTTCGGCTCTGATACCATGTAAATATGTTGAAACTTCACAGAATAGATCTAGCTAAACAATAATACACACATTTGCAGAGAGAATTGGAGAAAGAAGAAGAAGGAGAGAAAGAATGAAAGAATTCTCATTAACCATTTTCCACACTCAAAGAGTGAATAATTTACAATAGATATAGGATACATTAGTAACTAATGAGTCATAGTGGTGGTCTAGAGTGATTTGGACACACACCAATAGTTACGAAAGTGAACTTCCACCCAATCTAGTCTCTCAGGCAGTTACGGGAGTGAACTACCACCTAGTTGAGTTAACTAGTCAACTAGTCTTCAATTAACTAACTGAATAGAGAGTAGTAAGGAGCTAACTCAGGAAATCAAGGGTAATGCACTAGTCTAGTGATGATCCCAAGGCTAGTGTGAATTAGCATGGTGATGATCCCAATGTTGCATGGTGACAAAACCAATGCAGCATCTAAACTCAACTCAACTAGTCAAATTGAAGCGTCAACTGAAACAGAATATTCTCCAAGTGGAGTATTCTCCCCTAAAATATAGGAGACTCGATAATGACTAATATGAATAATAAACAAGGAAAAACCTTTGGAAAAATAAATCCTAGGTGTGTGTGAAGTAACTCCAACAGTAGCTTGGAAAACCTTGTTTATTCTTTATCAGAACATTGGGTATTCATTTTAACATTCTTTGAGGGTTCGAGTGCCCCAATATTCTAGGAGATGGTTTCACCCACCTTCATTTGTAACTCCTCTTCTTTATGTTTTTCTTTATTTCCTAGAACACTCGATGAAAACAAACCCATAAGAGGATTCAATCCCTCACGAACCTTATTGTTTTCTATAGATATAATTTCCTTGGGCTTAAGTGGTTCATCTTGAATGAAAACACAAATGATCTCATTGCTAGTGAGGGTCTACCAAGATTTTACATTGTTAGAGATAGATGGAAAATATATGGATTGAAAAGAACAATCACGCTTGTGAGGAAAAATTTGTTGATTAGAAGAAGCTACAAAGACAGCTAACCGATCAACCATTGAATTCAACTCCCTCTTAACATGAGTGATGTTGAAAGATAAAAGGTTCGAGATAAGTGCCCAAATAGTTTGGGTGTATCGTTCCATTAGCTCGTTTCTAGGAGAGCATACCTTACATATCAGGTTCACAACAAGCTCAGAATCTCCAAAAACTGAAAGGTGACCACAACCGAGATTAAGGGTGCTTTCAATTCCTAATAATAAAGCTTCAAATTCAATGATATTGTTTGTGCAAGTAAACTCCAACCTGTAAAACAAATTATGAATTCTCCCTACAGGGGAAACCAAGATAATGCAAGCCCCATTACCTTCATTAGAGCGTGAACTATTAAAGTGCATATGCCCCATATCATCATCTAAATCGGTTTGTTCCAAAGGAATATTATCCTCCTCTGAAAAGATAGAATACACTCCTAGGTCCTCTTTGATATGGTTTACACTAGATTGAGGAACACTCTCTATGTAGGGTGAAATCCTTCCCCCTCTAAGGAATATAATTTTCTTACCATTATGAGGCACAAATGAATGTGTCATGTCGAGTGAGAGGTATACACTTGTTAAGGCTTTCCAATCTCTTCCCAAGATAATCGAGTAATTTCTTATAGGCAAATCAATTACCTTAATGTTGAGGGTTGTCCTTATTTCAGGATGAGCGCATAAAACTAAGGTCACATATTTAATCTCGCCTATGGTCGTTTGTTGTAGGCTATTATAAGAGAGCATGCTTCTGGCATTTTCATTTGTACAAGACAAGCCTAAATCTTCCATAATAATCTTCGACATCACACTTGGGCCTGAACTGCCATCAATGAGGCAACAATGGGAGATCTTATCCATAATCTTTACAGAAATATAAAAAGGGGGGTTTTTTGCAAGATATCTAAAGTTATGTACACCTACTTTATTTACAGAAGAATCCTCTTCATTTACATCTTCGGAAAGATTGGCTACAATAGAAGCTTTTCCTTCCATGAATTGTTTCAGATGCATCTGTTGTTCAGGGATGGCAACCATGTCTAGAAGGGTTTCATCTGCTTTGATGTTGAACTTTAGGAACCTGGATAGTAGCAGCAGGCGAGGATGAGATCGGGCTAAAAGAACTACGGGGAGGCTCAAATTTTCCCTTGGGAGCATAGGCTTTGTTCCTAGTGTTGATGACCATGACATCTTCGAGCTCTGCAAAATATAAGACAATGATAGTAGCTTCTACTATCTTACCAAATATCTTATCTCTGTAACTCTTCTTTACCTCACATGTGGTTTCCTCATGGTGTTCCTCGCAAAATTTACACCAACTTCGAGGAACAATAGCTTTAGGATGAAAAATATTTTCAACTGGATTTCTAAAGGGGGGGATAGAAGAGGATGAAGCTCCAGGGGTGAGAGAGGAGACAATTCCTTTCCTCTCATATGCTATCATACGATTTTTCATCTCTGTACTAGTTGTAGAAGGGAATACATGTTTGTCTGCCTAACCGATTCTCCTTAGGGAAGATCAGTTCTCTCAAGTTGTTCTTCATACTCTGAACAAGCATGCAAAGTGGAACCAAGATTATCAATATATTTTTCCTCAAGCCTATGAAGGTAGGGGGAAGGTAATGCATCATAGTAATGCATGAAATCGGCTTGGTTCTGAGGTCGAATAAGTTCTGGGATTTGATTGTATAGCTTGGTGAAACGTAAGTTGAAGCACTTGGTGGTCTCACCATCCTTATAGGTAACATTATTATACTCTCGTAACTTCTCGACTAGGATTTTAGATTTCCCATAAGTGGATCTGAACCAATATATTAACTCCTCCCAAGTAGACAGAATCTTAGGAGGAAGGTCAAAGAAGTCGGTCGCAACCTTTCCTTCCAAGGAATTTATGAATAAGCGCATGCAAGTATCATTGTCATTAGCTCCTATGTTATGACAAGCATTAGAAAATGCCACCAGGTGTTCGTTTGTAGTGATGGTGTTATTTCCTGAAAACCTAGGAAGATGCTCTTTAAATTTAGGAAGTGGATGAGTAGCAGGTTCTAGATTAAGAGGAGAGGACACATGCCACGTTGTGGTTGTGGTGTCTTCTTCAAACTGAAAAATCCCATACTTTTTAATGACTTTGGTGGGATTTGTGGTAGATTGGACAGGGATATGGTGGCTATATAAGCTACCAATCAATGATGAAGATGAATACTGAGAATATGGAGCACTTACAGTGCCACCAGAGCCCCCACTAGATGCCATCTTGTGGATGATAGATGAGGGAAAGAAAGATGAACTGGATGAATCAGAAAAAATTCTCCTTAGATCACTTTGTTGGGCAGATAACACAATGTCCCTTTTTCCTATTTCAACAATTGGATTGATTTCTGGTGATAAGCCTCTTCTTCTTCTAGAAGCACGAGAGTCTAAGGACATGGGGAAAAAAATCCAAAATTGAAGAAACAAGAAGTCTACTGTTGATTTCTAGGTTGTTTACGTCTAGCTTCCCAACATTCTTGTGCACTAATATCTCGTTCAATTTTTACCCAAGAATGGTTAAGCTCAGCATGGTTATTGGAAGTGTTTAAAAATGGTATTAAACAGATTCAACGCAATGTTGGTCTAATCTTGAAGAACGGGCTCAATATTGGGTTGCCTTGCAATAGGCACAGTCATTAGGAAACAAAACAGTCAAAGAATCAATATCATAAAAATAGATTGAAAATCGAGTATAAACATTAACCAGAGAGATATCAAAGATCTCCCCAGTATGGTCGTCAAATAAATGTTTAGGAAAAGATATGAAATGATCTTACTCAAGCATTTTCAGATTCTGCTTGGCTAAAGAAAAATAGACGGTAATGTCACCCTAGGTTTATATCCATCAAAAATAAAATCCTAACTCACAACTGTTAATTACAAGTGCTTAGGCTAGTCTTTTTCACAAATAAAAGCTTGCTGGAAAATTCATTTTAATATGATTTTCTGAATATAATAGTTGTTGAAAACAAGTGTAGAGACAGAAGTAAGATGCCAAGATGATAATCAATACATATGAGACATAAATCAATCCTTTATTTCATTCCAATTCACCAAAGATTCATTTTCTTTACAAAATGTCATAAATAAATTTCGGACGAAAGTCAAACTTAGACATCCCCGATGGAACATACAAAAGGACCTCTGACAGAAAATCAAAACTAAACTCTAAAAGTTGGATCATCTTGCCACAGATTGCCGCCCACTCGACTCTGCACAATATCCTTTGTTAGTCATGAAAACTAATTCACAAATAGACAAGTCTACACAGACTATCAAAGATAGATCAACACCTCTGAAAAAAAAGTGTTTGAATGATGTAATTCATCCCTGGATGTTGTTCTCTACAATAAGACCCTGCTATCATAAAATAAAATAGGCTTGTGATAAATTAAGGAATGAATGAAAACTAAACTATCTCAACATAAACTCAAAGAGAAAACCTTAGTATGCTTCTCCTTTTATCCTCCTTTGTTCCTCCCTTTCCTTTTGCCTTTAAGCAAATCAGAATTGGTTGAGATAGTTGAACCACCTCATTAGTTAAGTTAACTAAAGACTCAACCAACTTTTTAGTTAGGGGGGGAAGTAATAATCATAATGAGGGTTTTAAATAAATAATAACTAGTAGGTGGGACCCCTTGTGACTCCCATCTAGCTCTTAACAATTATAACATAACTAGTCAATTAAACAAGAACATATCTCCTTGTGACTCCCATCATCATATGCACATTTGACAATTTATCTCATTTATATTTGACATTGTTTTCAAAAATGCATTATTCATATATCCAAAAATAAAACATGTTGTCCAAAAACTTTTGAGGTCAATTGTCATCAACAATAGATAAAATAAAAACTCAAAAGCCATATTTCCCACTCTGAGATGCAATCTTTCCTTGATTGTTGTTGTCACCCTTTGATTTTCCTGAATTTTCCTTTGGTTGCGCTAAGCCTTTAGGCCTAATCTCGCTGATCACGTGAGAACAATCGTCCCTCAAATGCATCTGGGAAGACACGAAGTTTTCAGAGTGATTGGAGGGCGAGGAAGGGGCAGCAGTGGATTTTCCTTTGTCAAGGGAATGGTGGGCCTCGGTTTCAACCTTTTTCTAGCATGAGAGGACTAAACTAACGAGCGAATAGGGGCAGCTTGGACAATCGGGTTAATAGGCGGGGGATCAGGTAAGGACAAATTGGGCCAGACATGATGTTGTGAGACTAACAGGTGGACAATCTCTTGTCATCCATCGTTTTTGGGAACCTCAGGTTGCAATGAGACATGAGGGGGCATGGGAATACCAGGAGATTGTGGAGCTTGGAAAGGAGGACTTCCAGGCCTAGGTTGGACCACTCCTTTCCCAATCCAACTGAAAAATCCAGCCTATAACAACTGGCCTAACTCTTGCGAGTCAGCATCAAAGTGTATGGAGAACCTTGGCCTTCTTGGGCCTCTCTTACAATTACCTCTCCCTCAATTGCCTCTGCCATGGCTACCTCGGCTGAAAAATCCCATTCTTTCATGCATGATTGATTATAAAATAGTCCTTTTAACAACCATACATGATAACTCTTTAAAAATATGAAATAGATTTTGGCTCAGCAACATATCGGGCTCATGCAATCCAATCCACATAAAAATTTTAACTATTTCCAATGAGCAGGGGGTGAACAAAAGGTCCTGGGATATGCGAGGGGATTATATTTAGTAAAAAATGATAAAATGAGGGGGAAAAGAAACACGGTTACTGCTCAAAGACTACAACAATAAACTGTAATCCAAACCAAAGAAAACATCATTGTAATCCAACCAAGAAAATGCGACTCTAAATTGCTTCAATACAGAATTCTTCTTGATTGTAACTAAATTTTAGAACAGGGAGTGAAAAATGAATGTGGGAAGGAGAGGGGGTTTTAATTAGCAGAAAGAGAAAAAAATGGTAGCGAAAGAGAGTGATTATTGTTCATAAAATTAATTAAGTGATCCATAAAACCATTTTCCTAGTGTCGATGACCATGACGTCTTCTGGCTCTGCAAAATCTAAGACAACGATAGTAGCTTCTGGTCTCTTACCAAATATATTATCTATGGAACTCTTCTTTACCTCACATGTGGTTTCCTTGTGGTGTTCCTCGCAAAAGTTACACCAACTTCGAGGCAAGATAGCTTTAGGATGAAAATTATTTTCAACTGGATTTCTAAAGGGGAAGATAGAAGAGGATGAATCTCCAGGGGTGAGAGGGGAGAAAGTTCCTTTCTGCTCATACGCTATCATACAATTGTTCATGTCTTGTACTAGTAGTAGAAGGGCAGACATATATGTCTACCTAACCGATTCTCCTTGGGGAAGACCAGTTCTCTCAAGCTCTTCTTCATACTCTGAACAAGCATGCAAAGTAGAACCGAGATTATCAATGGATTTTTCCTTGAGCCTATGATGGTAGGGGGAAGATAATGCATCGTAGTAATGCATGAAAGTGGCTTGGTTCTAAGGCCAAATAAGTTATGGGATTTGATTGTATATCTTGGTGAAATGCAAGTTGAAGGACTTGATGGTCTCACCATCCTTATAGGTAACATTATTATACTCCCATAACTTTTCGGTTGGGCTTTTAGATTGCCCATAAGTGGATCTAAACCAATAGATTAACTCCTCCCAAGTAGACAGAATCTTAGGAGGAAGGTCAAAGAAGTCGGTCACAGCCTTTCCTTCCAAGGAATTTACAAATAAGTGCATGCAAGTATCATTGTCACCCTTCGATTTTCCTGAATTTGCCTTTGGATGCGCCGAGCCTTTAGGCCTAATCTCGTTGATCACATGAGAAAAATTGTCCCTCAAATGCATCCAGGAACACATGGATTTGTCATAGCCATTGGAGAGTGAGGAAGGGGCAGTAGTGGATTTTCCTTTGTGAAGGTCATGGTGGGCCTCGGTTTTCAACCTTTTTCTAGCATGAGAGGACTGGACTGGTAAGTGAATAGGTGCATTTTGGACAATCAGGTTAATAGGTAGGGGAGCAGGTAAGGAAGAATTGGACCATCCACGATGTTGGGAAACTATCGAGTGGACAATCTCTTGCCATCCATCATTTTTTAGAACCTCGGGTTGCAATGAGACATTTGGGGTCACGGGAATACCAGGGGCTTGTGGAGCTTTGAGAGGAGGCCTTTGAAGCCTATGTTGGACCACTCCTTTCCCAATCCAATCGAAAAATCTGGCGTGAAACAAATGGCCTAACTCTTGCGAGTCAACATCAAAGTGTATGGAGAACCTTGGCCTTCTTGGGCCTCTGTTCCAAGTACCTCTCCCTCAGTTTCCTCTGCCATGGCTACCTTGGCTGAAAAATCTCATTCCTGCATACATGGTTGATTAGAAAATAGTCCTTTTAACCACCATACATGATAACTCTTTAAAAATACGAAATATGTTTTGGCTCAGAAACATATCAGGCTCATGCAATCCAATCCACATAAATGGTTTAATTGTTGTAAATGAGCAAGGGGTGAACAAAAGGTCCTGGGATATGAAAGGGGATTGTATTGAGCGAAAAATGATATAATGAGGGGAAAAAGAAACACGGTTACTGCTCAAAGACCACAACAATCAAATTTAATTCAAACCAAAGAAAACATCATTGTAGTCCAACCAAGAAAATGCGAATCTAAAATTCTTCAATACAGAATTCTTCTTGACTTTAATTAAATTTTAAAACAGGGAGTGAAAAATGAATGTGGGAAGGAGAGGGGGTTGTAATTAGCGGAAAGAGAAAAAAATGGTAGGGAAAGAGAGCGATTATTGTTCATAAAATTAATTAAGTGATCCATAAAACCATTATGTAAAAGGAAACACACCAACCAAATGACCACTGAGACCCAAAACAATTATTGTGCATAGTTCAAGCAATCATGTGCATTAACTTGCTCCCTGCTTGTAATCTAATATCAAACACAATGTCATCGAACAAGACAGTATGCATTCCACAACATCCTGTAGGGGATATATGTTCATCTCACTTATCCATTTAATATTTTAAAATTCTTCCCACATGAATAAATAGTAAACCATTATGTTCAGCATCAAAAACAACTACTGCCCACAAATTATTTCAATCATCAAATACAACCTCAAAGGTCGTTCTTGATTCTGTGTTTTAATTCATTTAATAACTAAATTGCAATGAGGTTATACTATCATAGACCCTATTTCTTCTATGAACATGATATTCATCAACAGACAGCCACATACAACCATCAATATTTTAAATGCAAGATCTTGACTTGCCATTTAAACTCACAGACAACCATTACCATTCAACACATACTATGTTGTGGAATACACATACATCCAACAAAACACAAGAGTATTTCCATGATTGTACAGGTTCAATCACTTTGAATCTAAACATCCACAACATTGGGCTATTAATCCAGTACAACAAGGCAGCAACAACATACCTGATCTCACAACACAAGTCGATCAAATTGCAACAAATCCATGTTTAAAAACCTGTGACCTTCCCTAATGGCACAATCAAATAATATTGATAACAAGTACAATGGATAACCATGCCATAATTACCACGATGCAACATTTCCATTTGACAATTTTAAAACGCACAGTCACGGTATCATTAAATCAACCCATCGTGTTGACCTATCAATCCAATACGAGGTAGCAATAGTATTGCTCAAATTAATCAAACTGCAACAAAACCATACTATGTAAAAACTTGTGCCTATCCTTGATGACATAATCAAATAACCATAACATATACAGTGGATGAAAATTCCATAGTCATCCCGGTTACAATAACCATTTGGCCATTAAAAACACATAGTCACGGCAATCATTGACTCATGGTGTAGGAATGCCACACATACCAATGTATCATGCACGAAACATAATTAATCAATTGTAAACTAATGTTGAGTTAACATTCTGATAACTTCAATGCAAAAGGCAGTGACTGTGTATCAACCCCATTCTTCAATCAACCAATTTCAATGTCGATTTTATCAATTAGACTGTTATAATAACCAGTTGCATGAATAAGTACTAATCAGTAAAACACTATAAGGATAATCAACAGAGACGAGTTAATAATAGAACATTATCAACGTTGCATCACCAATTCATAACCATCGACCATGTATTCAGAATTAAATAATGGGTTTCCCTTATCAAAACTGAGCTTGGAGTAATCAAGGATTGGCCATGTGGACCAACACAGGGAGACATGGAGGCACCCCCCAACATCAGGTGAGAACCTTCGAGACCAATGGTGCATCCACATGCTATACCACGAATGTCTTCGCATACAGGGTGATAATCCTCATGATAGAGGAGGCTATGAATAGAGGAGAAAGGCTCCATTTGGCCTTGTAGCGATACTCAACACATGCAGGGTATATCCCTCGTGGCTCTCCCAGTCAACCAACTAACAACAATGAGGTGAAACGAAGCTGAGAAGAAACAATATGACCCAATGTAAGACCATTGGTAGCATGAAATAACCCAATACCCAAGTGAATAATGTGCAGTGACACAGGGCGTTTTAAACCCATTAAACCCCATAAAATCCAAGATTGGGCATGGTGATACAATGCGTGAAGGAAGTCGTCCAATCTAGACCAAATGAAACCCTCCACTAAACTGGAAAGGATGACAGAGAGCTTGTATGGCTGCTAACACTTAGAGTGACCCAATACACTGTAACTTCAGACATTATCGCAGAGAAGGACACCAACGATTCATTCTAGAAAAACCACAATTTTACACAGTTTCCATACTTAAGGAAAGCACAAACCCATACATTCGAGCCAATATCTATTTCATAACTATATCAGACTCATGGATGGAAAAAAAAAAGACATACATGTAACCAAAAGCACCATAAATGTGATTTGGTTGAGTGGTTCTCCCTCTTCTTGAAAGTCGGAGCATAACCACAACAAACACAGTTGAACAATAATCCAATTAGGGTGGTGGTTAGTGGAAGGAGTAAGGGTGACGTGCAGTAAATGCACGTCTCCTCCATCCCCAATCCATTAATTCCTTAGGACACGCCAGCAAGATTCCCATTAACTCAATTAATTAAACCATGTATCGAAACCATCACCCACTAAAACCAATAGTGCGACCCATATCAAAATTATGCCATAACATAAATCACCACTTCATATAACTCAATCAAATCGCATAACTATTAGCTTATTGCTAGGGTTAACAATGACCATTTAAATTTCAATGCATGTAGAGTAGTATATAGCATAGTTTAATTCCTTCCCTTTGCATTTGTTTATATTGTTTTTTCCTTTTTCCAACTGCTCTTTATATTGTTACTAACATGTATGTTTTGCAGGTGTCAAAGTAACGAGTCTAGGAACAGATAGAAATAGTATCAATGGATAACATAGGCAATCATAACACGTGATTAGAGCTCAGAACAAAACATAACATCCCTTACCCAACATTCGCTTGTCGCACATAAAACCAACACATAATAATCCCAATCCATCGCTAATAAGATCTCATCAACCATGTAAGAAGTGTCGAACAGTGGCACAAACATCAAATAAGAGCCAAATATTATCTCCCAATCTACAAGGGGGTCTCACCTACTAGTATTATTTATCCTATTAGCTTATAATAATAGGCTTTAGCAATACTTTGTAGGAAAAAAACTTCATTGCAATTTTTAATCGTCAACACCAGGTGCAGTTGAAATTAGGTACCAGACACGGAAAAGACAATCTTCACAGGGACAGAGAATAAAGCACAAGTTGCTCCTCGTAATCTGCAGTTGAATTAATACAGGAGGTTCAACCTTATAGTGACTCGGGACGAGCCACGTGTGATTGTTGGGGGCATGTTGGCCCTTGGTTATGTACTAAGGAAGAAAGCAAACATTAAAGAATAAGAAAGACAAAGTACAAACTGCGCAGGAAGCACACAAATCAAGGAGGGGTCGAAGTGGTTAAAGAAGCACAAAATAAGGAACAAGGTAAAGGAAAATAAAGTCGTTGAAAGATGAAAGAGAAGATCAAGGAAGAAAAAGCAGTAAAGGAGATAGATTGTGGACAGCTCAACAAGCAGAAGAAAATACTAATAGGTGCTTTGGATCACCTCACGGAGAAGAAGGAAGGACAGGTTGGCGAAGTCCTTAAAGTGCAAGTTATGTGGACCTAGGGTTTTTGCACCTAGGGTGGCACCTAGGTTTTTTGGCACCTAGGGTTTTAGCACCTATGTTTTTGACACCTAGGCTTCGGTTTAAGGTTGTCTAAGAGTCATGAAATGTATAAATAAAGGTCTAGAAGAGTTTAGAGGGTTGTTACTATTATTGTTGATGAGAGCAATATTGATATAGAAGTGTTGTGGTTGTAAGGCATTCTTGTATTATGGATCTTTAGCTGGGTGTGAAGATCATACCTACAACTCGGTGCATAGGGAGGGGAGAAAGAGAGGAAGAGAGAGAGAGAGAAAGAAAGGATTTGCAGTTAAGTGCACAGACATAACTGTATGTTTTCATCTATTATATCAAGAAACATAGTTATGTGGACGTATCCCTAGGGAGAGGGTGAACCACGTAAATTGTATCATTCTTTGTGGTTGATATTTTGTTATTTTCTATCTATTATATTTTTTTTGCATTACCATTTTCCACTATTGAATATAAGATAGATAAATCACTTCACGAAGTTGAACATAATACTCTTAAGTTGCTTTGTGTTGATTATTCTGGAATCCTCTTGCATTTCCCCTGGTTGTAGACACTTGTGTCCTGCAAACCCCCCTATTGCTACTTCGGGTGAGACTTCATCTGCTTCATAGGTGTTGCCAAAAGTTGCAATATTTGGGGTTTGTTGGTGTGTTGTTAGATTTGAACCTTGGGTCTACCCCTGTGCCAACAGAGATCGGGAGAAATTAGACTGCAAATTGTTCTGAGTGCCTCATCCATGCGATTTAAGTACTTGGATTTTTCTATGGCTGATGTCAGTTCTATATATGTATTCAAGGTTAACCTGTACAGCCCTCTAGTTTGAAGATGTATGGCTATTTTCTCCTTCCATGGAAAATAGTTGTAAGGTGTAAGAATGAATTATTTTTTGAAATCCATGTTTATGTTGTCTTCAATCTTTTGTACCTACAAAAACTTTTGGTATAGCTTGTGCTTAGCAGTCCGTCGGATGTGATACCATGTAAATGTTTTGAACCTGCACATAATAGATCTAGCTAAACAATAATACACACATTTGCAGAGAGAATTTGAGAAAGAAGAAGAAGGAGAGAAAGAATGAAAGAATTATCATTAACTGTTGTGAATAATGAATAATTTACACATGATATACTTGTATAACTCAATGAGTGCACACTGGAGGAGAACCAATGCGCCATAATGGTGGTTTAGAGTGATCTAGACACGCACCAGCAGTTATGGGAGTGAAATGCCACCTAGTCTAGTCTCTCAAGTAGTTACGGGAGTGAATTGCACCCTAGTTGAGTTAGCTAGTCAACTAGTCTTCAGTTAACTAACTGAACAGAGAGTAGTGGGGAGTTAACTCAGGGAATCAAGGGTAATGATACAGTATGGTGATGATACCAAGGGAAGGTCGAATTATCATGGTGATGATCCCAATGTTTCATGGTGAGAAAACCAATGCAGCATCTAAACTTAACTCAACTAGTCAAACTGAAGTGTCAACTGAAAGAGAATATTCTCCAGGTGGAATATTCTCCCCTAAAATATAGGAGACTGGATAATGACTAATTATGACTAATAAACAAGGAAAAACCTTAGGAAAAAGAAATCCTAGGTGNTCAACTGAAAGAGAATATTCTCCAGGTGGAATATTCTCCCCTAAAATATAGGAGACTGGATAATGACTAATTATGACTAATAAACAAGGAAAAACCTTAGGAAAAAGAAATCCTAGGTGTGTGTGAAGTAACTCCAACATACTTCAAGAGCAAAAGAAACAACAATAGACAAAATAAATCTAATAGAAGTTAATTTAGCAACAGGAAAAACAATTTCACTAAAATAAAATCCCTCCTCTTGGGAATATCCTTTTTCTACCAAGTAAGATTTGTAATTATCCACTTTACCTTATGCATTCAACTTCTTATTAAACACCCATTTTCTACCAATGAGTTTTCTTCCAACTAGTAACTCAACTAGATCCCAAGCCTTATTCTTATCCAAGGAAACCATTTCTTCAACCATGGCCTTCTTCCAAAGTTAACTATCCTATGAATCTATTGCTTCCCTAATAGTTATGGGATCATCATTAGTAATAGATAAAACAAAAATAGAGTGAAAATCAAGTGGAGTATACATTTCTGGTTGCCTTATTTCCTAAATTGATCTCCTCAAAACTGGAGTATGAGGTTATTCTTCTTGTTGTTGATATTATTATGATCTTGAGTCAAATTCTTCATCCAAATCAAACTCTATCATATTTGGTTCTGTTTCCCTTGGTAGGACTTCTTGTTTGGGAACATATTTAATCTCTCTAAAAACAACATCCCAAATGTAAACAGTCTTCTTAGTTACTGGTTTATAAAGAATGTAACTTTTAATACCACTTTATAACTAATAAATATAGATTTTCTAAACTTTATTATCTCGCTTACTCCTATTTTCCTTTTGAACATGTACAAAAACATCAAAACCAAAAACTTTGAGATGTTTAAGAGAGGGTTTTTTACAAGTCCATGCCTCATGTGGAGTTTTTTCAGCCAACACTAATGAGGGTGATCGATTTACTAAGTAACATGCAATATCCACTACCTCTTCCTAGAATTCATGTCCTTGCCTTTTCCATCAACATCCTATTCATTCTTTATGAAACCCCATTCTATTGATGTGTGTATGGAGTAGTATTTTTCCTTGTTATTCCACACTTCTTACATAATTCCTTGAATCCATTTCCATGGAGCTCTCCACCATTATAGATCCTCAACAACTTTATTTTATTTTATGTCTAATTTTCTACAAGAGCCTTCAACTCTTTAAATTTATCAAAGACCTCAGATTTATTTCGAAGAAAATAAATACATGTGTTCCTTGATAAATCATTTATGAATGAAACATAATACACAGATTTACCTAATGATGGAATAGGAATAGGTTCAAACACATTATTATGTATCAATGCTAAGATTATATTTTCTCTTGTAGCACCAGATGAGAATCTTACACGATTTTGTTTACCATATATGAAATGTTCATAGAAATTGAAATCTAGTGTGAAAACATACATACCTTCAACCATACATTTACCATGTAATGCTAGAAGGCCCTTCTCTTCAATATGTCCCAATATTTGATGTCATAGCATTGTCTTTCCTCCAAATATAATAGGGGTTCTATATTTTTCATTTCCACCCTTAAGAACAACAAGATTTTTACACCCCTCAATGACAGTGATTCCAACATATAGTATAGAGATCCATT